>JAGDFM010000256.1:43711-56851 GCA_019155715.1 Phytophthora pseudosyringae | reverse complement strand
TCGGTCGGGGGACAGGCGTCTTCAGCGACAGCCCCTGGTGCCGAGAGCAGGAAGAAGAAGAAAATGCCGAACTGCATCATGGTTGCTTGAGTGGTCGACGCGGAAGAAGAGAGCGAAGCTTGAGAGTGTGTGGAACTGGTTGCCAACTTGGAAGCAAATTGGAGAATGAGGAAGAGCCCACAGCGAGAAGCTGTCGTTTTGAATTGATGCGGTTGTCTTTTCTCTGAGAACGAACGACAACAGCGCCCATGAATTCTCTTGCAGCCAAGTGAAGAACTATCAAAGTCGAGAAGAGACAGCATTGAAGTTAATTATTGGCCTGCTGCAGAGACTTCTATTGTGAATGCACCCATAGCGACGGTGTTGGCCACAAATGACCACGGGTTGTAGAAGGAGTGGTCGTTCAGGAGGGTGGTGTAGTCTCAGACTAGTCTGGCCGTATCACTCTCTTGACAGAATAGCAGGATGTGCTTTTTAGTAAATCGCTCTTGCGCGACACGATGTGTATGTTCATTGGAATGTTCAAACTCAATAGTTCACAACGTGAACTATTGAGTTTCGCATTCTATTGACTGCAGGAATGATTTGGGAACTCGTGCAGGGCCACAAGAACAACAAGTGTGCGGCCGAGTGGCCGCGTACCAATGATTCGCTTACTTATATATAAGGCGTCATGGTTCCCAGGCATTTCATATTCCGCCACGCTCGCCGCTGCACAACTGGTCGCCGCGGCTGTCGAACTATCGTGAGCACCATGGAAGAAACTCCTGCTCGCCCGCCCTACGACCCCGAGCTGGAGGCAGTAATTGACCAAGCGTTCGCTGACGGCATGCCTCTCCACTTCGGTATCGACGATCTCCCTACTATGCGTGAAGAGGCCTCGTCCGTCGTCTCGCCGGGGCCGATCCTTGCTTTGTCCCCAGGTAGCAATCATGAAGAGCGCTCCATTGCCGGCCCAAACGGAGATATCCAGGTTTCCATCCTGCGACCCTCGACCTTCGACTCGACCAAGCTGCACCCCGCCATTCTCTTCTACCACCCGGGAGGCATGATCATCGGCAACCGCTTCACGGGTCTGGCAGCTCTTGCGCCATATCTCGAGTCGTACAATGCCATCGTCATCTCGCCCGACTACCGCCTCGCACCAGAGCATCCAGCTCCGAGCCCGTTCGAGGACGCGTACGCAGCTCTCGAGTGGACTGGTACACGTCTCTCCGAGCTTGGCATCGACCCGACTCGACTTCTGCTCGCTGGGACCTCCGGGGGTGGCGCAATTTGTGCTGGCGTGACGCTTCTAGCTCGTGAACGTGGCGGCCCCAAAGTGTGCGGTCAACTCCTCGTCGCTCCCATGTTGGACGATCGCAACGATAGCGTGAGTGCCCGTCAATTTGAAGCTGAAGGGGGAAAATGGAGCAGTCGAAGCAACCGCTTTGCGTGGAACTGTGTGCTGGGCTCACGAAGTGGAACTCCGGACGTGAAGGACTTTGAGGCTCCAGGACGAGCGAAAGACCTATCAGGTCTCCCACCTACCTACCTTGAGGTGGGGTCAGCGGAAGTTTGTCGAGACGAAGTCGTTGCGTACGCGAGTAAACTGTGGGAAAGCGGCGTGCAGGCGGAACTTCACGTTTGGCCCGGTGGATGGCACAATTTCGCTGCCCACGCGCCAGACGCCGACGTGTCCAAGAAGGCCCTGCATGCAAGACATCAATGGGTCGAGAAGCAATTGAAGCAAGACTGCTAAATAGCTTCCCACGGTATCACAGTTCTGTAGGTTCCATACAGGAAACTCTAGTTGTTGGTAGACTAGAAAATGAAAAAAAAACGAGCACAGCCACCAGAAACGCGGTACTTGTCGCCTGATGACGGTTAAGAAAAAATAAAAACACAAACTACTGACAGGCAGTGGCACAATTTCTTGCTGCATGTTGCGGATCCTCTCTCAACGACTCGTGTGAGCGGCACATAAGCCACTAGATCCAGCAATCTTGCGGCACTTTTGAACCGAGCAGCGCTGGGCACCACCATGGTTCGAGCACAAGCGTCTGGTTACGGCACGCTTCAGACAGCCTGGGTATGAGCACTGAGGACTTCCACCATGCGTACAACACTTGCTCTGAAGCCTGGTACAGCCGAGATGCGAGCATAGTACCCCTCCTCCGTGTGCAGTGCACTTGCCATGTCGGTAACGTAGCTTGGAACAACCTGCGTGCGAGCATCGCTTGCCTCCTCCATGACTGCCGCACCTCCCCATCGTTATGGCTTGATTGACACACCCTGGAGCTGAGCACCGTACAATTCCTCCGTGCGTACAACACCGGCCACGAGCATTCACTGACTTCGTGCACCCTTGTTCCGAGCATATTTTGGCTCCACCGTGAGTGCAGCACTTGCCATGCCGCCAGGCTTTCTTCGTACAATCTAGTTCCGAGCAAGTGCTGATGCCACCATGAGCAATGCACTTACCCTTTACGTTAACACCCTTGGTGCATCCTGGCTCCGAGCAGAGTTTGCGTCCTCCATGTGCACAGCACAGGCCCCTCTGCTTAGCTTGCTTCAAGCACCCTGAGTACGTGCAGCAAAGCTTGCCACTACCGGTAGCCATGTGCTTCCGCTCGCCAACCGTGATTAACGAAAGTGTTTGTGCGTCTGCTGAGCGCCAGTCTCGCTCTATTCCATCATGCACCAACGCTTCTGCTTTCAAACACCTCGCCATCGATTCACCGCTGCTGGGGCCGCCTTGCTCGGATGCCAGTGGCATAACAATTCCGGATGAAACCAACGAGTCCATAGTAGCACCGAATACGAACACATTCTCCGGTGTAGTACCATCACTGGTTGTCCTGATGTCGTCCTGCTCGTGACCGGGGGCTGCCGACATGGCTGAAAGAAATGCTCACTAGAAATCCTTGGATCTCTGGGAAGCGACGCCTCGATGTATGTATTTTAGCTTCAAACCCACCAAGATGGGACCGCTCCAGTCGGGTGTACTTACGTCTTCCTATCCATCACGGACCAGTAGCATGCAGCTTCCGGACGGATACTTTGAAGCACCTTTGAAGTACCTTTTTGCCGTTCTCTCACCAACACGTCGCATGGGTCACATCCGACCCCCCCACACCACCCCCTGGGTTGGCCTCTCACCGACAACGGTGATGAAGACGGAACATGATGACAGCAACGCAGTCGTCACCTTCAGCACGAAAACGCCCACGTCAGGAGCGCACGATTCATGACGGACATTCCGAGGTCTGCACGAACCGAAGGCCGTCGCGACACGAATCGAGCCCCCCATACGGCAATACGGTGAGGTTCGCTCGCGTTGCTTCAGCAGCTGATCTGGATGGTCGATCGCATGAAAGCCCACAACGCTACGCCGGAAAGTAAACAAGTCTTGTTGTTCAAGCGGCACCTTGGGCCAAAGCTTTAACTGTCTGCACACGTCACAGATTACCTTTCTCGAATTTCGTCTGTTCCCCGACTCTTTCCATTGGCCAGCGCCACCTCAATTTCCCATTCGTTGAAAATCCTCGTTCGGAGCCCCACGTCAGCAGTTTACACCGACAGTCACTCGACAACTTCCACCGGCGGACTCGACGGAGCTGCACATCGGTTCACCCCACAGCCCCCAGCTACTTGCAGAGCTTCATTCCGCCAGCACCACGCTCTCCATCGTGTTGGCAATCTTCTGGCGCTCCTTTTGAGCCCTCCCCCACCGCGTAACTCCGAGTATCGGGACCAAGTCCGAGTCGTCTCTGCTGCTTCGTTTACAGTCCGCAATTCTGACCCTTTCGACGCGTTCCAAGCTCCTAAATCATGATCAAAGGGGATAGTATGCGGTCCACCTTGCTAAGCTTCGACCTCTTCTTCGCCGGCGCTGACCCGGCCATGCAGAAGCGGCTGCAGAAGGCGCTAGACGTGATGCGCAGCGCCATCGACATCTTCGGTCTGGAGGGCATCTGCTTCAGCTTCAACGGGGGAAAAGACTCGACCGTGGTGCTGCACCTGCTCCGCATTGTGGTGGCCAAGCGCGTGCTGGAGGAGGCGCACTTGAAGGCCCAGCAGGAGACCGAGGACGGCTCCAAGACGACTGTTACATCTCCACGAAACAGTTTCGTCTCGGCTGACTTGCTGCAGGAAGAGGAGCTGGAAGCTCGCGTCAAGGTGCAATTGCAGTGCGTGCCGGTCATGTATTTCGACTCGTACGACCAGTTCCCGGAGGTGCGCGAGTTCACGGAGGAGTGCACCAAGAAGTACGCGCTCAGTTGCCACGTGTACAAGTGCTCGTTCGTGGAGGGAGTGAAGGACATTTTGGAGAAGCTCAAGATCAAGGGCGTCTACATGGGCGTGCGTGGTGGCGACCCGTACACGGAAGACATGGAGCACTTCTCGCCGAGCAGCCCTGGTTGGCCGCCTTTCCTGCGGGTGAACCCGATCTTGCAGTGGACGTATGCGGATGTGTGGAGTTTCCTGCGCGACTGCCAGTTGGAGTACTGCTTGCTCTATGACCACGGATACACATCTCTAGGTAACATTTTCGATACCGTGCAGAACCCAGAGCTCTGGCGGAAGGGCGAGGACGGCAAGGAGGGGTACTACCTGCCGGCCTACGAGCTCAAGGATGGCAGTTCTGAGCGCTGCGGACGACAGAAGAAGGCGCACACGACATCAAAGTCTGAATAAGCTAGATAAGGGAGACCATGAGAGGGGAGACTTGTACCTCGAAGTAGCACGCTTGCCGCTCTTGTGCATAATCCAATAGAAACAGAATGGAAATTACCGTAGCACGCACATCCTGCTGTACCAGTGCACGTGTTCTTAATCATGCCAGTACACCGCTAGTAATCCTGATTAATAACGACGATGCGATCGCGAGCGAGAGCGAGAGCTTCGTCTAGGGGCCGGCGATAGAGACGACGAGCGGTGGTGATGGCGACGGTATCGGCTCGAGGGACGACCAGGTGACCGCGAGCGACCGCGAGAATCCTCTGGCTGGCGAGAGCGTCTGGGCAAGCTCTCATATCTACGACAATCAGCTGGTGATCGTGAACGAGATCGGGATCGACCGCTTCGGTGATGCCGGCTGACAGAGCGCGATCGTCGAGCGGAATCTCGGCTTGGTCTCGGCGGTGAACGAGAGCGAGACCGTGAACGTCGTCCGTCTTCATCCGTGCGGTGGTGGCGAGGATGACGACGCGGCTTGTCGTCATTTTCCTCATCTGACTCGGGATCCCGGAGAATCTGCGCTTTCTTCTCCTTCCTGCGCTCCTTCTTTTCCTTCTTCTTCAGTTTCTTCGCTGCCTTCTCAGCCTTGCGCGCCTCCTTCCGTGCTGCCTTGGCCTCGCTCCCCGTCAGCTGCTCCTTGATCGTGCCTGGCAGAGCATACGTCGTATCTGCTTTGCCAAGTTGCTCCTTATATCGATCCGCCAGCGTGCGTTTCGGCCCCGTTTCGAAGCCCGCAGCCTCCACCGGCGCCGCACCGAGGCCTTCGACGCGCTCCACGTCCATGCCATCGCGCTCCGCCTCCCCACGCTTCAGCAGCTCCTTCATCTCCGACGCACTCAAACCTTCAACAGGTTCGCGGCGTTTCCTGGGTGCAACGCCCCTGCACACATCAACAAACCTCGTGAATTTCCACAGCAACAGCGACACTCCCTAATCCCCCTCTCGCGACGTACAACGCTTCGTTCATGAGGTCTTCGTCGCGCTGCTTGGCCAGCGCCAGCTCTGACTGCAGCGCCTCGGCCCGCTCCGACTTGCTGGCCTTGGCATACCATGAGAGGTCCTTGCCCTTCTGCCAGCGACCCACGGGCGCCAGGACCGAGTGGCCCAGGTAGTTCTCCCGGTACTTGTCGTTCTTGACGTCTTCCCACTTGAACTCTAGTCGGAGAATGGGCGCACAGTGAGTACACGCCTTCGCCAACCACAATACCATAGCACCCAGCTCATTAGCGACGTACGGTCGGCGCCCCCGCGCGTGCCGCCGACGCGGTAGTTGGTCTTCCCGAAGCTCATAACGTTTACGAGCAGCTCCGTAAGTGAAGATGACGTCGTTTACACAAAATGTCGTACATTCCGTGACGCGACACGAAGGGTCACAGTACGTCCGGTGGTCCTAGTCACGGTATCTTCTATCGGTCTCTTCCGCAAACTTTTCCAGCCGATCCATCCCAGCAACCACGAGCTCCTACGCGAGGGAACGGACCGCCTTGCTTGGGCCTCAAGTCGCCATGTCCGGCAGCACCGGCACCAGCGGCGGCGGCGGCATCTTCGCCGGCGGCACCAGCGGCGGCAGCGTCACAGGCGGCGGGCCGGACCCGTCCAGCCTCAACAACTACAGCACCTTCTTCGCCGCAGACCCCGTGCGTCAAATGACAATACCGACGTAGATCTATGCGGCGCCAATGCGTAGAGACTAATGTGCTGCGTGTATCACCAGAGCGTGCGGTCGCTGATGCGCACGTCGGACAACATCGAGCGCACGCGCCGCACCGTGGCCGAGTCGGAGGAGGTGGCCAAGACCGTGCTCGTGGACCTGGAGCTGCAGCGCTCGCAGCTGCACGACATGAAGGGCATGGTCTCCGAGACCTCGAGCATGACCGGCCAGGTGCGCCACCTGCTGCAGATCATTGCCGACCGCTCGTACCGGAAGAAGATCTGTCTGTACATGGTCATCGCGGCGCTGTCAATCACCGACGCCCTGGTCTTCTATCTATTGTTTGTCCGTTAACGTTTTCAGGGGCAGAGGAAATACAGCAACACGGTTTCGCTTGTGCTGCTCGTGGGAGTGTCTTGTGGCTTTTTTTTTCTCTGTGTTTATTATGACTCAGCGAGTGGTGAGTAGATGGACTGGTGGGGGAAAATAAACTACTTACGCATCCGCCTTACCTACTTACTGCTCGGGCATGCCGCCGCCGCCACCCATCTGCTTGCCAGCACGCATAACCTCGTCGACGAGCAGCAGCTGCGACGCCAGCGTCGTGGCGAGGTGGATGAACTGACGCTTCACCCGGTAGTTGTCCCAGATACCCTCCTGCTCCGGCAGCATGGGCTCGCCCGAGAAGAGGTCGATACCCACGGGCATGCCCGAGTTCTGGTGCTCCTCCTGCACGGCGATCAGCGTGTCCTGCACGTCCAGACCAGAGTTCTCCGCCAGCACCTTAGGGATCACCAGCAGAGCGTCCGCGAAAGCCTGCACGCCCAGCTTGGCACGGCCCTTCACCGTACCCTTGAACTTGTTGAGGGCCTCGTTGGCGGTCAGCTCGAAGGCAGCAGCACCGGGAACGACGCCCTTGTCCTCAATGGCGTTGTTGACGGCACGCACACCGTCGCGGATGGCGTCCTTGATCTGCGCAATCGTGTGCTCGTTCGGGCCCTTAATCAGGATGGTGCACGACTTGGGGTGCTGCACGTCCTCCACGAACGTGTAACGCTCCTCGCCCAGAGTCAGCTCGTACACCTTGCCGGCGTAACCAAGCATGGACTCGTCCATGTCGTCCGTCGAGTTGATGGGCATGCCGCCGCAAGCAAGCGTTATCCGCTCCATGTTACGGCGCTTGGCACGACGCAGGGCCAGAATGCCCTCCTTGGCCAGCATGTCCAGCGACAGCGGGTCGATGCCCTTCTGGTTGATGATCACGAAGCTCTTCTTGTTCTCTTCCGTGCACACCTCGCGCTTCAGCTCGATGATCTGGCGCACCTTGTCGTCCGTGAACTTGCGCTCAGCCTCCACCATCTTCTCGCGCTGGTCGGCGCTGTTGTAGAAGAAGCCCGAGTTCACCTCGCTCTTCTCGTACTCGAGCGAAACATTGCACGTCATGATGTAGCAGTTCTCCAGCGACGTGGGCATGTCCGGGTGGCGCGAGCCGTGGTCCAGCACCAGACCCTTCACGAGACGGGTGTCGCTGCTGCTTTGGTGCATCATCTGTGGAAACCCAACCAAGACAATATCACACACAAATCATCAGCATCCCCACACAAAAAACACCTCGCCTACCCTTTTCCAGTGCCACGTACGTGCATGATCTCGATCATGTGCAGGTCGACGGGGCGCTCGGGCACGGCGATGGTCAGCACGGCGTCCGTGATGATCTCCGTGAGCTGGTCAGCGAGCTTCTGGTCCAGCTTGGTGCGCAGCGACGTGCGCGCGACGCTGCAGAGCAGCTCGCGGTCCTTGAGAATGTCCTCGGGCGTGGTCTTCATGCCGTCCAGCACGCGCAGGGCCTCGTCCTTGGCGAGCTCGAAGCCCTCCGACAGGATGCGCGGGTGCAGGCCGTCGGCCAGGAAGCGCTCCGCCTGCTTGAGCAGCTCGCCGATGAAGAGAACCGTGGACGTGGTGCCGTCGCCCGTCACGTCGTCCTGCGCCGTGGCCGCGCGCGCGATCAGCGCCGCCGTCGGGTGCTGGATCTGCATCTCGTGCAGCAGCACGTTGCCGTCCTTGGTGAGCTTGATCTGGCCGGCGCCGCCCACCAGCATCTTGAGCGTGCCGCGCGGGCCTTTCGTATCGGTAGAGAGTTCGTTATGGTTAGAGACGACGGAGATCTTTGGTGACAGGTCGGGTGGCTGGGGACGCACCAAGGTTGCTCTTGAGCACGCCCTGGAGGCCCTTGGCGGCGCTGACGTTGACCATGAGCGCCTGCGACTTGCTCACGATCTCGGCGTTGGGGTTCATGCCGCGGTAGCTCATGGCTGCGAGGTGGTGTGTCTACTGCTGGGTGTTTGGCGAGCGAGGGGTGGATTGCGATCTCGATGGTGGCGCCGCAGCCTGCGTCTAGGTACCGCTATTTCGGTACAGTGGGGTGGTGCACACAAATCTATCGCCAAAGCTTTATGGTGTATCAGTGCAGGACTTTGGTTTCCTCAGCGATATCAATGGCTCGATGCACTCGGTTCAATTATGCTGTAGAAACTGGCAAAACTGAACATTCATTCAATGACAAAGATGCGATTGAACCTTTTTAAGCTACGTAGGCACCAACGCTGCCTCCCTCACCCCGGAATGTCTTGCGCCAGGTCGTTCGGTTTTCCGCAGGTAGCGCGAAGCCGTGTTTCGAGCACTTGGCGCTCGCCACTTCGCATGCTGTTTTCAGAACGACGTCGAACGGTAGGTTTCCACGCGCGAATCCAGCGAGGCTAGCCCCGATAAAAGAATCGCCTGCACCGATCGTCTCAACCACTTTGTCAAGACGAGTAGCTGGTACCTGATGCATCTCCGACCCGGGCACGTCCAGGTAATAGACACCTTCGGCCCCCCAAGGACAAATGAAGGCCTTCGCGTGGTGTGTCAACTCGCTACCCCATTGCTCCGCGGCTACATCCTTAAAGAATTGCTCTGCACTCTGAAAGCCAAGCTTTTCACGGACATAGTCCTTGGAAATGAAGGCATAGTCTGCCAAAGAAATTAACCTGGACATATTTTTTATAAGGTACAAGTTCCGTGAGATCGCCACATGGCATACATGTTGACGTGCAGCAACTTACTTCATCGCAGAACCCCAGTCGTTGCGCAGTGATTCGACCTCAACGGAGATTTTGGCAGCAGGCCTGCTTCCTCGCAAGAAAAGCATCATCCTCTCCACTTCCTCCAAGTTGCGGCCTTCAAAATGAAGCCACACCGGCTTGTTCGCATCTTCTTGATTTGTTTCACGATACAGCGTGAGCTGCTTCACAAACGCTTCATAGCTCAGCTCAGCAAGATTTCGGGAGTTCACGATGGTGCGGGACCCGGTCGCACGACTGGAAAGGATGTACTGGCAGCCACAACGTAAGAACACTCATGATAGTTGTACAACAAGAAGAATGCTTACCGAAATTGGCATGCTCCCTTTGTCCTCGATGCTTGCAAGCGAACAATCCACGCCAAAAGCAGAAAGATCCGCATGAACGAACGCAGCATCACTATCATGTGCCGGGTCCGTCGACACGCCCAGCCAGCGGCACCGACTCCCTAGCTGGGCACACACACACAGCGCATTCGCGACGTTCCCCCCTCTGCACTTGCGACTCGCCAGGGACCGAGTCTAAACAGCAGTAGCAGCAGCAGCAGAAACAGCAATGGGTAAATTGCAATGTCAAATGAGCTGTTCCCCCCAGTCAACCTTCGAGTCCTCTGCTCTCCGAGTACAACCAGTCAATAATGTCAGCCTCCACTTTTATTATATCAACCACCACTAGGGCAGGCAAGAACCACCTTCCGGGTACGCTGCCACCTCATGGATCACGTCGATGACGGCGATCCCCACGCCGATCACCTCCATCATGGGCTCCATCGGTCTTGCAGCTCCATCGGTCTTGCAGAACTTCAACATGCAACCCTAAGTACGACTCCGGAAACTGCCTTATTTATAGAGACGTCACACTATTCCGTTGGATGGTGCTGCAATTATTGTCGACGCGAAACGGCATTTGGCTCGTGTTGACACGCTGCGATTGGAGAAACCCTCGCACTCTTGTCCTGCGTGCGGCAGACGCTATCCTCGAGTGAGGCCTCGCTTCCTGGCCATCATCCCTGCAGCGTCCAGCCACATGTTCGCGAATATTCCACGGACAGCACTTCGTTGGCGAATAATTCTCACCGAGAACATGTTGCATACTCGCGGCCTTCTCGAAGCTAAGAATAGAATATTCGATCCGGAAATCCAGCGCGGGCCAATGGTAGGCCTTCTCGACCTCCTTTTCCGCCAATCATAGACCTGCAGCAAAAAAGTGCCTCTTTTCGCATAACCGAGTTGCCGTGATCATCAAACGCTGTTGTACATTTCGTCAGTCTACAATTTGCAGCAAACAACCAAGTGAACCACAGCGAGAAAGGCAACGATGAGCACAAGCAACGGCAATGCGCCAGGCGGACCGACGGCCACGCAGCAGCACGGCAACTTCGTCTTCTTCATCCCGCCGCCGCCCACCGTCTGGGTGCAGTTCAACGACGGCATGCAGATGGCCTTCACGCCGTCGCCGGCGAGGTACCTGCAGTCGATGCTGAGTGGCGTCCCGCTGTTCGGGTCGGCGCCCGGCACGGACGGCAGCGCCAACGGCAACGAGGACTTCATGAACGCGCTGAACGAGCTCTTCCAGCGCGCGCAGGCGCAGCAGCACGGCCCACCGCCGACCAGCAAGCCGTTCCTGGACAAGCTACCGGTCAAAATCTGGACGCAGGACATGCAGAAGACCGAGACGCACACCGAGTGCGTCATCTGCCTAAGCGATTACGAGAAGGACGACAAGGTCATCTCGCTCCCGTGCGGCCACACTTTTCACAAGGACTGCGGCATGACGTGGCTGGTGGAGCACAACGTGTGCCCCACGTGCAGATACCAGCTGCCGACGCAGGCTGGCAACACGTCCGCCACAGCTCAGGCTGCCACGCAGACAACAACAACGGCTGCGACAGCAGCGTCGCCAGCAAGTACCGAGCCGGAGCAGGAGCCTGTGTCGCAGGATACCACTCCAAATGTCACGGGTGTGCGTCGCCAACGCCCAACGGTAGTGTTCCGTGCTCGTCACGTCCGTCAACGTGTGGACGAGTCGGCTTCGACCTCGGTGGATGAGGATGCCGAGCTGGATAACATTCTCGAGGTGGAGGCCGACCGCTTTGTGAAGGAGGAGATGGAGAAGCGCCAGATCATGTCCGACGATGAGAACGTCGAGATCGATGACTGCGACGTGGAAGAGCTTCTCAACGAGTCGAGCAACTAAGTCGGCGACGAACTCAAATAGTGATTATAGAGTAGTTGTGTGGGATAAAGCTGAGTAGTAGTAATAGAGATTAATAAATTATCCTGGTATGGTATGTGAAGAATGAGCTGTGAAGGAGATCGAAAAAGTGTGGCGGCGTCAAGGTAGATGCTTATATCTTATCTCAGATAAGTTATCTGAGTCAGTTTGGCATGAACAAGGTACTCGGTCTGCCATCATTTTATTGAGTACAGTTCTCCGAGCGTTAGCGTGAAAAAAAGTTTGTGCCATGGACAAGGAAACCTACCTCAAGTTAACCTCCTCGGCCGAAGACATGAAAGCAGGCTTTGTCCGGTGCGACGCTGCTCGTGTGGAAGCAGAGCAACACCTCGCTCGACTATCCGCGATGCCGACGAGGGAGCTATCCATGGGGGGGGGGGTCAGAATTGAAGAAATCACCGACATTTCCGTGATGAACTCATGACCATATTAGGGGGAGTCAGAATTGACTTATGGTGAAAACAATATGTCCGACATTTCTTGAGAATATGTCCGGACCACGACGCAAATATGTCGCCCCGACATTCAAAAACTCGCGGTGATATTTGTTGAGATTGGTCGAGCTGTAAGCGAGCGTTGATATTTGTTGAAATTGGTCGAGCTGTAAGTAAAGATAGGAAAGGAGGATGTTTGGATCCAGGAGAGGGGTTTAACCTCCAAACCTCGGTATTATAGTTACGAAACCTACGGGTCTATAGCCTAGTGCGCCTTATTTCCCTCTGCGTCAGGCCCATTCCAGTCTCCGAACGCTTCGAACGCTCCGAACGCTTAATAGGCATCGTAGCTTCTTAGGTAGTCCACCGACGGCGCATGCTGTCTCCCGAAAGCTGCGGCAGGCTTGGGTTCTTGGTGCTGCGGAAGAGGTGGTTCGACAGCGTCTTGAACGCGTCAGGCTTCATCATCGTGGCTGTCTTCCCCGAGCCCTCATCGCAAAGTTGGCCGATATCTCCATCCAGTCAACCATCTGTACAAACAGCAAAGTAGCGTGGTCGGAGCAAGGGGGCCACACGCACACGGGGAGAGTAGAGCACTAGCTAAACATATTTTCGCTGCTAGCTGACAGGACGGAAGTGAGGGCGGGCAAAGATCATTTCCTTGGAAGCAAAAGGAAACTTCAACTGCGCACTACAGGAGGGGAAATCAAGACTGACTGATTTCCGTCGCTATCGGATTGTCGACATGACCGACATTTTCTTGGGATGGTACACCTCCAGAGCTAAACCATTTCCGAAATGGTATGGTCGTCGACGATAATAAATATGGTCGTGAGTTCATCACGGAAATGTCGGTGATTTCGTCAATTCTGGGGGGGGGGGGGGGGGGGGGGGGGGGGGGGGGGGGGGGGGGGGGGGGGGGGGGGGGGGGGGGGGGGGGGGGGGGGGGGGGGGGGGGGGGGGGGGGGGGGGGGGG
>JAGDFM010000256.1:0-43701 GCA_019155715.1 Phytophthora pseudosyringae | reverse complement strand
AATATTGTTTTGAGTTCATAACGGAAATGTCGGTGATTTAGTCAATTCTGACCCCCCCCCCCCTAATGCCTTGCCACAATGAGGGAAGCAATATCCCATTGCCAATAACCTCTCGGAGCAGAGAACTGGTGATGACTTCAAACGCCCAAGAATGAATAGCTGCTTAAAAATGTAATTCGTCATTTCGCGCATTTATCAGTGTACATCTGAGCCGACGATTCGTACTGAGCTCGCAAGTATCGACAACTCGTAAGTTACATCTTCGGGGTTTTCATCCTAAAGTCGGCAAAGATGACTACTGTAAGGTCGAACGATCCTTACCAAACGAAACGTTGTGTGTGGTACCAGTAAATTACTTCGAGAGATTTCTTTAATGCTACACACGGACTGGATAATGTTCGGTGTTGGTGTCGCTGGACGCTACCGAGGAGCCAGACGTCGGCGTAGTCATTCCCGAATTGTGTGCGTCAGCATCGCTATCACCACTGCCTTGCTCGCTACTGATCTTGTCAGTTCGCTTCGCAGCATTCTTGAGTCGGCGTGCTAACGCGAGAGCAGGACTCTCGTGTGGCTTACCGACTGTATCCGGGGTCATCAGCGGACGCATCTGGTGGTCGGCTCCGATCATATCGCACAGAAGATCGATGAACTCGTCTGCACGACAGTCAGGTAGCTGCATCTTGTTGATCGGCCAGTCATGCAGACGCATCTTGCCTTTCACACCGCAGGGTTTGACTGTCACGTCAATGCGTCTCCACGGAAGCACTTGCTGCAGCCGACACAGCATCTCGTGCGGAAACTCCACCTCCTGCTTGTTGTCGCAGTCAAATCCCTCAATACTGGGATACCGAGGAGCACACCTTGCATCAAGCCCCAGTTCGTGCTTCTCAATCTCAATCGAAGTATCAATCTTCGAATCGAGGCGCTCCAAGAACGCTGCGTACGCAGGATAGATGCGACCGCTATCATCACATTCAGCGAAGCCAGAGTGGCGAATATGCCATCGCCAATCCATATAGCGCTCCGTCAAGAAAGTGCTAACGTAAGGGCTGTGACTACGCATAGAGGCTGAAGGGTACGGCACAACCACATCACCGTCCGTCATCGCTACCAGTGTTCCATAGCGGAAGCGCCTCAGCGAGCGGACAAACTCCGAGTCGGTGTCGCTCATAACTTCAAGCAGCGGGCGAGGCGGCTCCACCGCATCGGCATCTGTCACGCCCTCTTGCTGTTGTTCTTGTTCCGGTACTGCATTTCACAATTCATCGCACAGGTCAGTCTATGGCGATCGACAACATGAACTATGGGCGCGATCCGACAACTCACCATCTAGCAGAAGATCAATGCCTGTCCGTCCATATATCGAGCACGACAAGACCTTGTGCACTCCGAGACGAAGGATATTCTGTGCCATCATGCAACACCACCACCCAGCGTGAGTCGACCTCACAATGTATTAACTACGCCATTTGGAGCAACAAACCTTCATGGTGGACGGTCCTCTCGCCCTCCTAGAGCCCAAATGGGGCGTGCAGATGGTCACAAAGTCGACGTATTCCACGTGTAGGCAGCTCAGCGCGGCCATGATCTGGACGAGCGCGTATCTCGCATAGAGGCCGCCCAGGGAATGGCCAATCACCGACAGTTTGTACGTGCTCACGGCGGGGCTCAGGTCGTACTCGAACACGGCCTCCACGACCTCCTTGGCGAGCCTTGTGCCGCCGATCTCCACGCCCAGCGACGTGTCCGGTTCGTTGGCCTTCGACTTGATGATGAGCATCTGGCGCTCGCCGAACTTGGCCAGGAGCGCGGTCTCCACGGCGTCGAAGTCGGCGGCCGAGCCATTGTTGCCGTGCACGAGCACGACGACGTGCTGCGGCAGGTACACGGAGCGCACGCCCGTGCGCAGCGACTCGGTGGCGGCCATGGCGAGCTGCGTCTGCGTAGGGGAAGCGCGTCGCGTCTGCGGAGCGTTGGGGCGTTTCGTGGCGGCGTTGGAGACGCGATTATTCTGCATTTACTGCCCTAAGAATACGGCAGGCGGTGAGCGTTACGGGCTGCAGAGTGTTGCAGACGCACGCGGGCGAACGTCCACCTCCTTCAGCAACGCAAGTCCACGAGCAGAAATCTTCCTTTGCCGCGCACGACCTAAATTTGGGACTGACAACTTGCCGCAATGCAGACACGCCCGGATATTCACGATGACTCGGGCCCTTGCAGTCGACAAATTAGCTAAACCATACTGGTTTATCTAATATACCGGTAATTTAGCGGTTCTTTGGCACGGTGCAAGTGAACGCACTGCCTGGCCATCCGCCGGCGCTGCCTTCGTACGTCATGCTGCTAGCCGAGGTGGTTGAAACACTGGCGACGCAGCGATATAATAGTCGCGGCCAAGACCATGCACCGCGTGGCAAGCAGTCCAGTAGAAGAGCGAGCTCGTCGGCCACGCGGCCTAGTCGGCAAGTGATTTCGCGACATGTTTACCTTGCACTGGTGGTGATCAGCTTGGAAGAGGTGACGATGGGTGCTCGTGAAAGGTGAGGATGGCTGCAATGTACGATGGCAAGAACTTGTGCGTGTGGAATTTCTCCTAAGCTGATGGATGTCGCAACCAAAGCCGAACTAGCAGTGAGAAGAAGCAAAAAAAAAACTGGAGCCGACTCGTTCAGACTGTCCACAAGCTGCTTCGCTCGCTTTTCGTCTGTTGATGAGATTTGCGGCGTTCAAAACGCGCACCTTCGGAGTCCTCTTCGACAGGATCCCCACCGTGGTGCCCGCAAACGAGACTACTGTGAATTGACGATATCTTCAATTTTCCTGCGCTGGAGCTCTCTCGATGTTCGAGGACGTCGGCAGCGAGATCGAATCTGGACTGCAAGTCCAGCAGGATTTGATCAGGCGTCATGTTGCCGCCATTCCGTTGGCATCTTCACCTCAGCGACCACCGGAACCAACATGCACGACTTGAAGCCATGCAGCAATGGTAGCAATGGCACATGTAAAAGAGGACGACCGGCAAACAAGCGCAGTTGATGGCAGGCAATAAATTAGCAACTGATTATTTCACAGCTTCCCTCTCACTCCTTCAATACTGTATGCTTTTCTTTGACCTGTCTTCCCCCGTGCGGGCCAAGCTGCGCCAGCACCGAGCGCCGACTGCTCGCTCCACTCGGAAATCTTCTGCCTCAACGAAGACGGTGGGGCGGGCGCGGCGACGACAAGACTGTTGCTATCCTGTGCCATCTTAGCCCGACGCGGCCTGCTTGTTCTTGTAGTCCGAGATGGCGGCCTTGATGGCGTCCTCCGCCAGCATGCTGCAGTGCAGCTTGACGGGCGGCAGCTTCAGGTGCGACGCGATGTCCGTGTTCTTGATCTTGAGGCACTCCTCCACGCTCTTGCCCTTGAGCCACTCGGTGGCCACCGACGAGGACGCGATGGCCGAGCCGCAGCCGAACGTCTTGAACTTGGAGTCCACGATCGTGCCGTTCTCGTCCACCTGGATCTGCAGCTTCATCACGTCGCCGCAGGCGGGGGCGCCCACGAGACCCGTGCCCACGTCCTTGGCGTTCTTGTCCATGGCGCCCACGTTGCGCGGGTTCTCGTAGTGGTCGATCACGTTCTCGTGGTACATGCGCGCCTGGCCGAAGGCGGGGGTGGCCACGCTGACGCCCGAGCGGGCGGCCGAGAAGACGCCCAGCGAGCGCTTGAGAGCCGTACGAGCGATCATGTTTGCGATGCGGACGAGCTTCGGTTTCGTTCTTCCTCGGACGGATCCCTTTGCGAAGTGGCTGGAAGCGGCTCGAGGGCTGAGCGGGCTCGTGTGTGCCACACAAGGTTTGGGGCGTGCGGCACGTGCCTCTGACCAATCAAATCGACCACACTGCTACATCTAATCCTATCGATTATGGCAGTACGTGGAATCCTACGCGGCGATTGGTGGAAAACGAGGTTTGGCCAATCAGTGACGACGGCCGGTGACGCAGCTTCCCGTTTAACAAATGCAGGAATGAATGCGAGGGGAGTCAACAGGCCAACACCACCGGAAGCTCGTGGACGGCGCGAGCCTGAAGCCCCGCGCTACATTGCTGGTATCAGCTTCCTCCACTCCTCGAGGCCCGCACAGCAGGATGATCTGCCCGGGCGCGTGACCTGAGTCACATCACTGAGTCCTGGCCTCCGTCCAGTGGCCTGGTTTAAACCATAGCACGCGAACTGTTTTACTTCTCCGTGTTGTGTCTCCAGTGTTGGCGATGGAGAGTCAACGTCGCGTTGTCCAGCTATGTTTGTTGATAGGACGGCTCTACAGCCTGCAGACGGCTGTACGTACAGCGGCCTCGTTGCTTTTGCGGTCTCATCGATGTTGCCTCGTTGCAGATTGAGACTAGTCCTGGTTGTCGACTCCGTCACGGTTCACGTTTGGGGTTCAGCGGCTAATGAACGACTGCAATGTATTCACGCCACGTTGAAATTGAAGATTTCGCTAGGCGAAAGCATGCGCAAAACGACAACAGTACTACTTGAAGACGCTGGGCGCTTCCTTCAGAGAGGGCGTGGTAACTTCACGTTTCCTTAGTGGGTGGCCACGCGCGCTCGAGGTATCATTAGCCGCAGGCACGTGTCCGCCTGGTGCTGCTCGGCTGGTAGCAACCCGAGGCACGTGGCCGCACACAATCCTAGAGGCGGGAATGAATATGATTGCTTTGTTTTGTGCTGATACATGTATTCAAGATGCACTCACTACTCGCCGGATATCAACTTGGTTAAGATATGTAGTAGCTTACATCGAACAACTTCTCTAACATGAACTCCATTGCTGCGTTGAACTTCCAATTGCAAATGCATTCCAACTTCGTCAGTCGTGCCCTTATGCACTGAAGGTTTTCCGCCTTCACGTACTGTAAACATCCCACAACAGCGTGCACATGCATTACCTACACGTATATCGCTTGCAGCTCCGCATTTTCGGATCCCATCGCGGTCACTTCGGCTTTGGCTTTGCGAACTACCAGCATCTCCTGCACATAAATCAAAGCGCCGCGACTGCATGTGCATACCTTGCTGGTCCCGTCACAACCCCTGCCGCCGTCGCTGTCGAGCAAGGAACTTCCACAAGTACGCGAAGAAGCTCGCCTGCAAGCCCGGGTATCTCCTGTAGAGGAAAGAGCCGACAAATAAAGTTGTATTCCACCGTGCCCATACTTTGGTCCTCTCGAAAGACGGGTGATGATGCCAAGCCGAAGTGAATTGACTTGTCATCGATCGCCCTGCTGGATATGCCTCGCTGCCGCGTCCACCCGTGTCCAGCACCCACGGCATTTCGCCACCGCCCTTGCTACCATTTGCTGCTTTTATCCGGATAGACGCACTCTGCTTCAGACGGCAACACTTTCATCACAATCGGAAGGGCCTTGCCCATATCGCCAGTACAGCACATGTATCGCCAGAAGAAGCGGAGCCCGCAGTGACGACAGATACTTCGAGTACTTCTTCGTGTAAACTCGCCACAACAGTCCAGCCGATGAGCTTCGATTCATGTTGCGAGTAGACAAAATGTGTCCGACCCTGGTCACGACAATCAGTTCAAGCTTCAAGACAGTCCGTTTCCCTCTGTGTGGAGCCCAGCCAACCCAGATACGATCGTCATTGTCGAACAACGAGCCCGACATGACGTCGCGCCAGCGTTTTGTGCCACACAACAGCCCTCGTCGTCCAGGGCTTTCCAAGTCGCCACCTTGTACCATTTCTCGCGGGGCAACAACATGCAACACGCAAAATGTCTCGTCGTCAGCGCGATCTTGCGCGCAAATGGCACGGGCCGGAAATGTTCGCGCGACCGTCTCTCAAGGACATCGGCACGCAGCAGTAGCTGAGGTCCCCGTCTCCCCCTCGTGATCGAAACCAGGAACTGCTTTAATCAGCATCCGCCTTAACTGCTTAAGCAGCACCCGCCGTGAGCGCGGGACTTTCACGATGTGGCGACGTCTGGGATCTTAATCGAACGCCGCATTCAACCTCGTGAGTCGGAGCTCTGTGTCACGAATCGTCACACAGAGCTCTCTTCCTTCGAGAGGCCCTTTTGCTGACCCCAACGCTGCGCACTCCAGCTCCTCCGCGTCTCTCGGTCATACGGTGAGCACTCGCATCTTCCCGCAGTCGACTATAAATTATCGCCTTCCCATTGGCTGAAAATACCACTTCAAATTTTGCAATCCAACGTCCGCTGAGTTTTATTGCCACTTACCAAAAGCGGCGGCTGCGTACTTTACAGTAGGTGCAAGTATTAACCGCGCGTATCCGGTGAAGCGACCGCTCTCTTATATAGGTACACCCGCATCCAACCTCCCCCGCCGCGGCACCGCAGCCATTATCCAAGCCCCCGCCAGAAGAAGAAGGAGAAGAAGAAGAAGAAGAAGAGTAACAAGAAAGCGGACGCTGCTGCCATGAGCGACTCGTCGTCGCTGGGCGGGGCGCTGATCGCCGCGGGCGCGTGCGTGCTGCTGCTCTTCTGCGTGATCGTGCTGTGCGCCAGCTACTGCCACCGCCTGGACGACGACGTGGCCATCGACTCGGTGGACCTGCGCAGTCTGCAGCTGCGCGAGGACCTGGTGGACACGGTGCTGGACGCGGGCCGCAGCGAGTGGCAGTGTCTGGTCTGTGCGCACATGAACCACCCGAACCACGAGCTGTGTCTGCTGTGCGGCACGTCGACCGAGTTCTCCACGATGGAGGAGACGGTGGAGGACCCGACGACCCACACGCGGACCCGACGCGTGGCCAGGACCACCTTCCTGGGCACAGACAACAGCACGCTGCTGAGCTCCACGCTGCTGGAGAATTTAGTCACGAGCACGGACTCCAACGCGGTGATTCTGGAAGACCCGGGGGACTCGAAGACGACGGCCGCGGCCACGCTGCACAAGGCTAAGACTCTGCCCATGCTCCGCAGCGAGTCCTCGTTTGGTGATACTGCTCAGGAGCTGGAAGCGATGACGAGCATGAGGCAGAGAGCTCTGCGCTACAGGAGACTGAACGAGATGCAGCTGAACCAGAAGCAGAGAGGGGCGAGCAGACGCAGACTGTGGCAACGGGTGCCACTGCCCAGTGGCGGCTTTGTGTGGGTCAGGACCATGGAGCCCGCGGCGCCGGGGTCGGTGTTTGCACGAGCGGACTCGCTTGTGAACAAGCTGAGAAACAACTCGTTCCTGTCCAAGAACCCGCAGGCGAAACACTTGCACGGAGATTTGGCGGAGCAACTGCATCGGAAGAATGCGGCGTCGATGGGGTTCTTCACGGAGCTGAACGCGTCGGGTACGGCTGTGGCCTGGAGGAAGACGGACTCGGTCGCGTTAGATGTGGACCCGAAGGGCGGGGATGGAGAGCCGCTGTTGGATTTTGAAGGCGTGCTGGCCATGACGTGGAGGGAGAAGAAACGGTGGTTCCTCAAGCAGATCACGAAGCTGGCTGTGCCATACACGGAATCCATGTTTAAGATTGACGTGCGCCGTTGTGCCATTTTGGATGACTCGTTGCCGCAGCTGGCTGGACCGGAAGTCGACAAATCGAGGATGCAGGAGCACTTGAACATCGGCTTCATCGGTGAGCCAGCACTGGATGCTGGTGGAGTGCTGCGTGAGTGGTTCGGACTTGTATGCAAGGAACTTTTCAGCGCTGAGCGTGGCCTTTTTGTGACGACACACGCGGAGGATTCTAGTTACTGGATCAACTCAGAATCTGCCAAGTGTGGGCCCGACGGACAAAACCATCTGCAGTATTTTACCTTCGCTGGAAGACTTTTGGGGAAAGCCATTTTGGACGGCCTTGTGCTTGAAGTGAGCTTGTCGCTCCCGCTGTTGAAGCACCTCTTGGGGGTTCCAATTACTTTCTCCGACCTAGAGTTTCTCGACGAGGAACTTTATAAACACCTATGCTGGGTGCGGGACAATGACCATGTGGACGCTTTGTGTGTGACGTTCAGCATTCAGACGCCGTCGGGTGAGACGGTGGAGCTCAAACCTGGCGGAGAAAACATTGATGTGACCGACGATAACAAGACGGAGTATTTATCGCTCGTTCTACGGTATCGCATGTTGGACAGCGTAGCTGACCAGCTCACAGCGCTGCTGAAGGGTCTATATGATGTCATTCCGAAGTCTTTGCTCACTATCTTCGATTATCAAGAGCTGGACTTTTACCTCTCTGGACTTCCTACACTAAACGTGACGGATTGGCAAAACAACTCGCGCGTTCGACATGCAGCCCAGGATGACGATTCCGAAGGAATCGAGCAAGAGATTGAGGTGATTCAGTGGTTTTGGGACGTGGTCGGCTCTTTCACAGACGACCAGCGTGCTCGGTTACTGCAGTTTGCAACAGGCTGCTCACGTGTACCCGTCGAGGGCTTTAAGGCACTCACGAGTGCAAGCGGCATTGTGCACTCGTTCACACTGCAGATGGTACCTACAGGCACGCCCCCGCTTGGAATGTGTCCGCGCGCGCATACGTGCTTTAACCGCATTGATTTGCCTGTGTACGAGACCAAGGAGGATCTCAAATCGTATCTATCTCTGGTAAGTGTCTGCGTTGCCCCACGTGTGGTTGCTCAAAATGTAACGTCTAATGGGTTGACTCGTTTTCCTCTTGCTTGTGCGTTTGCGTGGTGCAGGTGATCCAAATGGAAATTACTGGGTTTGGCTTCGAGTAGTGTAGCTACATCAAAGGGCTACCGCGATGAGAAGTAGATGTAGGTGGGTGAAGTATGTAAATGATGATGAATTCTGGATAGAAGTTTGGTGTTGCTGGTTGGAAATGCTCTGAAACTTCACCACGCTCGTTGTGCTCTCGATGGTTTCGGGACGGAACTGCTATTATTGTACGCTGGTCGGTTTGAGTCGATTCAAGCGGTGAGAGCAGCGGGTCAGTATTTGGCTTGTGGAGCTCAACATTGGCACCGCGTGAACACGTGTACGACAGTGTCGTTGAGATGATCAAGCGAGGCAAGAAAAGGAATGGGAAGAGGAATAGTGACATGCCTCCGAATGAAGGCAACAGTGTTCCTCAGACGGAGGCTGAACAGACAAGTCAGCTACCTTTTGAGGTTTGCCGTCAAATTTCCGGCGGGCCGATGGTGGATTTAACGTTTTTCCGGACAAGTGGCCAACTCTATGGGGAACTCCACCACCGTCTAAGCCGCGTAAGTAGAGAAGCTTACACAGAAGAAAGCGTCTTGCAGACTGGGATGCAAATTCTACAAGCACTCGATGCCTTGGCCGAAGCTGTGGATCCGCGCTCCGAATCAAGAAGCTCCTGCCCATTTGTGATGCTCCTGTCTATGCTGTTGCCAACACTTCGGAAGTATCTGACGTGGACAAAATCGACTCGATCGCTGTGGGGCAGCAACTTTGTTTCTCTCCGACATCAGAGCACAACATCAGACGGAGCCATCTACAGAGGCGAGGCTGACACCGTGCTGTGGGCAATGTTAGCTCAGCACGACGTGCTCACACGAGTTTCGCTCCAGACTGCGCACATCTTGAGGCTGATCGAAAGCAGCGAAGGTGCTGATCATGATGGTGCTCATTCGAACCGGACAACTCGTCAGTCCAAGGCGCCCAAACCTCCATCTCAGGCATCCTCAGGATCGTCGACTTGCTCCTCCGTTGCTTCAACGCCTCGGGATCCAACTGGTACAGGCATTGCGCGCACGCCACGACTTACTCGAGATAAACCATGCCCAGTCCCTCAAATTTGGCACATTTCCATGGAGCTGGCTAACGTCGCTGCAGAATACAAGGTGCACCTTGCAGATCTGGCTGAAATCCTCGTTGAGGTCGTCGAGATGGTAAGGTGTCCGTTTCGAACCCATGAGGTAGTATCGGCTTCACTGAGCGTGCTCTATGTGGTGACATCATCAGATCGCCAAGCACTTGTGCACACCCACGGCTAGCAAAGACGCAGGCAGAGCACGAATTTCTGCAGTAAGTTGCTTAAGCTTTGACGCTTTGCATGCACCAATCTCATGTTGCTCCTGTTGTCCATGCGTAGAGAGAGTTTATCGAGAGGCTCGTGCAACACTTACTGGAACCCCTGGGACAGCGTATGCTGGCAGAGCCTTCAGCGTCTTACATCGACTTGTTCCCCCGACTTCTTGAACAGTGCATCACAGTGTCGATTGAGTACGGTCCCAGCTTGTGAAGTTCTGATTTTTCTGTGCCTCGCTAACTCTTACGTCCATCTTAGCAACTTCGCACGCAGCAACGGGAATCAGAATGAGTTGCAAGCGGCTCCATTCGAAGCTGGCGTGATGCATCTGCGCACTTGGACGTTTAAACTCGAAATTGAGTACAATACGCTCTTGAGATCTATGAGCAACAACAGCAACAACACAGATTTGAGCACGGATACAGACACGAGCGATAATGCAGCCTTGAACGCCACATACGACACGAACAACCGCATGGGCCTGATGACGCTCGGGGGATTCAAGCGGCTTGAAACTACATTGAGCTCTTGGCTGAATGCTGCTGCATCATCAACTTCGGGTGGGCCAGACTTAGGAAGCGGCACTTCAGCGCGGTCGTGGGGTGTTTCTAGTCTCGCTGGTGGCATTCGAAGCACATTAGTACGGACCTTCTCCGGAAGAGCAACGTTCGGTGGTCCAGCGTAGATAGATTAAAAAAATGTTTCATGCTCCACACTTCAAGCTATCGAACCACTACAGCATTGATCTTCCAGAGCGTTAGACTGGACGTGATTGAAACACTGGGAGACGTCGTCAATGCAATGCTCATTACCCAACCCAGCAAGGCGGTGACGCATATCTCCCTGTATACAACTACAACAGTGTCAATACTTTCACCACGTTGACTTGGTATATACAGTAGTACATGTAGACTGCTCCTACACAGTACTTGCACTCGGCATTGATCTCCGCTAGAAGGAGGGCGTTTTTATCTGAGTCAATCGCGTACGATTGACGTAAAACTTGTTGCACCACATGGTCAAAATGAGTCCTCGAAACCTGCTCCTGCACCTTGAATCAGAGCCGCATCTATTTCGCAGCCCAATTCTACATACTTAAGTAGAACGGTCTGGCCAGCAAAGAGCACCTACGCAACATTTGCCTAGGACGGTCAAAAGCGCGACCTCTGATGCAACAGAGTGTACAGTCCGTACATGTAGAGTACTCGAAATATTGGCTAACGCGGAGAGCACTTGGCACGTTGGGGATTCGTCAATTGGGAACAAATTAAACTTACAGCACGATCGGTGGCGTCATGACACTCGATCTAACCAAGCGCGAGTGCTACTTAGGCACCATTCACAGCTTTAGTATCCTCTCAGGCTTGCAGATTCTGCTGCCACTTCAAGATCTTGTCGGCGGGGAGCTTGAATCCATGCTGTGAACATTTTACAGTTGCCACTTCACATGCCGTTTTCAACACAAGGTGAAGCGGAGCGTCATCACGAGATAATCCCGCAAGCGCAGCTCCAATAAAAGTATCTCCCGCCCCATTGGATTCCACAACTCGATCAAGCTGAGCAGCGGGGATGTGATGCACCGTTGAGCCAGTCATCTCGAGATAATGCACGCCATCCGAGCCCCAGGGGCAGATAAATGCCTTGACCCACTGCTGCCAGTTCTCGCCCCACTGTTGTGCCAAGATGCCTTCGAAAAATTCCTTGGCACTGGGAATGTTAATGGTCTCATGAAGATAATCCTTCGACATGAAGACGTAGTCTGCGAGTGATGCCAATCTACAGATAAAGACGCATGTGTTCACGAGGAAGCAAGTTAGACCAAATATCCCCGAAAAATCTTCACCCACAAAAACTTCAATCCCACGTCTTAGCTAGAGTCCATGGATATCTCGGAAACTCAATCTCAACCGAAATCTTAGCGTGGGGTGCTTTTTCTCGGACGTGCGCCATCATCTTCCTCACAGTCTCCATATTGCGTCCTTCGAAGTGAAACCACACCGGCGCATTCATACCTTGGCGGATCTCCTTCAGATACCACTCAACTTGACCCGCAAATGCCTCACAAGTCAATTCGGCGATCGTGCGAGAGTGCACGATCGTCCTCGACCCCGTTGCTCGACTTGCAATGATGTACTACAAGTTCCTCAAAGCACAGAAAGTAAGAACTTTGATCATGAACATAACGCAAAAGTCCACACGATCAACTGAGCTCACCGACACCGGCATGCCGCCCTCCTTCTCGATGACAGCCAACGAACAGTCCACATTGAACGCAGCCAGGTCGGCGTGGATGAACGCGGCGTCGTTGTCTTTTTCCGGGTCAGTCGACGTGCTTAGCCATCGACAACGACCACCAAGTTGGGAACAAACAACCTGCAAGAAGAGTAATTAGTTTGTGCGGATACCACTTGAGAGACCGCGACCAATTACCATTGCACTCGCCGCGTTTCCACCTCTGCACTTGTACGTCGCCAATGACCGCGCCTTGGAGTCCTCTGTTATACGATAAGTTGTCAGCTACTGCACCTGCACTCTACGCAAGCCAGCGCAACGAACCATCCGGGTACGTGGCCACTTCGTGGATCACGTCGATGGCAGCAGTGCCTACCGCGATCACCTCCATTCTTCGCGCTCGCTTGCGTGGATTTGAAATTACGGACCATAAAGCATATGTTGTGTTTTTACGTTTTTACCTATGGTGTCGTTGAAGTCGCCAGTCTACAAGAACGGCATCCACCCGATGTACATTTGGGCGAGGTTTTCGTGCGACGTGGCCTCATGGATGAGCTTGTCGACTTGGCCTTGCACTGAGAGCGGCAATGTTTCAGTTTCTGGCAGGATGCTGCGGTGCGACGATGACACAAGCGGGCGGATGGCATCTCCCAGGTTGTAGACACCTAGCAGCCGCTCGTCGATAGTCTTGAGCACAAGGCGCGTTTCCTGCTTGCTACGCTCACTAGAAAGCTCAGCAGCAGATTTACCAGAATTAGCGCTGCTCTGGGTAGCTTTGCCGCGACGACCCCACTCGACGAGCGGGTCGTGAATGAAGGACTCCAGCACACTCCGCAGTGTCGCCTTGTTCTCGCGCAGCAAATACATCGTCACTTCACTTACCCGACGGAATACACCTTCGCACCCCGTGATCCCAAACGCGTCAATGATGTTGGGTGTCAACCGGAATGGCACAATCTCGGGCTTTGCCAGCTTGAGGCCCTTATCGAATAGGCAGTCAAAGTCCACGTGCACACACTCGCCGTTGGTGCAGTCAATCAGAATGTTTTCTCCGTGACGATCACCGAGGCCGACGATGTGCCCCACCATAGACCACACGGCTGCTGACCTCGTGAACATGAGCCGAGCCTCGAACCATGCTGTCGGGTCGGCAAAGTTGTTGTAAAACCACTGATGAAACCTTGGCGTGAAAACCGGCTTCGACAACACCTTACGGCGGTAATACCGCGCCATGGCTGGAGGGTCATTTGCGTACTTCTTCTGCATGTTCAGGTACTGTTCCTTGATGTCATGCGTCAGCCGAACTGGTTGTATGTATCCGCGCTCCGTCTTGTGGATCTGGCCGATGAGCTGCCGCATGGCCTTTGTGTGTCGCACCCACTCCATCAGCCCGCTCTCTTCATTCAGACACACGACGGCGTATGTCCGCAATCGCAACTTGCGCTTACGGCCTTCTCGGTCCTTCTGGAGGAGTTTGTTAATCATCGAGTTAAACTCCATCATACGCGCATCCTTGCGAAGGTCGCCAGTCTTCTCACGCTTGCACAGGAATGGATACAATTGTCCGTCGGTGCCAAGAACTTCAATGCGCTTGGGCTTCTCCTTGGTCATCATCACATCCGCTTTGTCGCTGAAAGCTTTGATGTAGATTTGTGCATTTGACGAGAAGGCAACATGAAGCTCATCGCGAGGAGCCAACCCTGACGTCGGCAGGATCGTGGTCAGAGCTGCCTGGATCGGAACTAAAATTCTAGTCCGAATCCGGCTCAGTCGAATGTGGATCTTGCGCTGACTGTTACCGGGGTCATGGGCTGCCAGACTGATAAGCTCTTCCGCCATTTTCATCCCCTCGGAAAAGCTGTCTGCAATCTCTTTCAGACCCTTCGACAGAAACTGCTGCTGTGCAGTCGAGATAATCTCACGCGCACGATTTCGCCGCTGGGGGTTCAATGATCGCGATAGACCGAGTAGTGACCACATTGCTTGCGTTGGATAAGCCAGGAGCACTCGAACCATGATTTTCTTGACACTGGCGACTACAACTGGGTTGGGGTGGCAAATACGCGACGTTACTTGCGGAAAGCACACCAGCCATTCATATGCTGGCAAGGAATCGGCAGCTTCGTTCACAACTTCAGTAATGTCGTCGAGAACTTTTTGCTCATCGGTGGCCTGGCTCAGCCCGATCTCAATCTGCCTCAGAGCCTTGTTCGCTTTGTTGCCTGGTCGCCCACTAACACTTCCGTATAGGACCTCGCCATACTCGAACCACAGCGTTAACAGTCGTGGAAGTGACTGAAACACAAACTTCGTTCCGTGCGCTAGTGCCAGCACATAATTCTTCATCAAGTTAATTAAGTGGGCGTGAAACACAGAATCAACCAGAAGGCCAGCCGCTTCGTCACTACTCATTGACCCGTTTAAAGCGTCGGGGTGGCTCACACTCAGCAAATACTCGTAGTACTTAGCCAGGTAAAAGTACCCTTTCTCCCACGTCGGATCAAAACGAATGACTGCTTGGTATCGCTCAATCACTTTTTTACCTTGACGCTGACCTGATTCCTGCATCCAGTTGGTCGCCAAAAGCAAGTTCTTGGCGCAAAAGTGAGGATCGTCAACATCAAAGTCCAACGTAGATGCGTCGATATCAATTGGTTCAAGAATTTGCAACGCCTCATACATCCGATCCTGGCTCACAAACAGCTTGGCCTTTTCTATCAGTGCATACTGATTGTCCATCGCTTGAACATGCATCACCGCGCTAGCGGCTGTACGAATAAACCCTTCTTTTCTGGTTAACTTAGCGTACAGCAACCAATTTTCCGATACTTCGTTTCGGAGCCCGGCTTCGTGTAAAATTACTCGTCGTAGTGCAAGTATTGGGTCACGGTATTTGAGTTGAGTTGCCATCGCATCATACCGTACTTTCCAAGGGGCCTGTTCTTTCCAGAGAAGACTGCGTCGGCCGAGATTATCACACTCCTTCGCTTTCTGCAAAAATATGAATCCTTGCTCTGCCTCGTGTAGAAAGTGCAGATCATGCAGGAGAGGGTATGCACGTTGGTATGACTCAGCCGACGCCGCTGCTAGCGGTCCCATCACCTCTAGCCGTGCTGCTCTCAAGTGGCGCTGGAAGTCTTCTTGGTGACCACCGTTTAAACTATGCAGTACGCGAACTAGCATCAGCTGCGAAACGTCAAACCCCTTCAGCCGAGCATTTGTTGTGTTATCAGAAGAGCTTTCCGAAGCGTGAAGTAGCGGGTTTTGCTTTTCTGCACTAAGCAGATCTGTCAGTAGCTCCCATCGTGATAACCGCCACGAGCACTCAAGCGCATAAGGATACATCGTAGCCATGAATTGAGGTTCTTGCGTGACTATACCATTGATATGCTGCAAAGCACTTTCCAGACGCCCGAGCTGGATAAGACAACCAATCATTCCAGCATATAGCTCGGGTTTTATCGTATCTGGATCTTTGTGTGCATTTTCCGCATCCAAAATCTGCGCAGGAGGCTGCATCATCGCAAGTTGACTATAACGTGGTTTGCTTGCAGGCATCGACCTGGACGACAATCCAGACTGGATTTCTTGGATTGCCTGCTCGTAACAAGCCAGCGCGTCTTCCCATTGAGCAAGCTGCTTGTGATCGACAATCTGATGCATCAGATCAGTTAGATTCAGCCCCTCGTCTTGAGCTTCGCCTTGCATGTCTGCTCCGTCATCATTGTGCCGATATGTATCGTACAGGCGGCGCAACGAGGCTAAACCAATCAGCGCATCCGGTTCGTCCACGCTTTTGTATAGCTGCTGAAGATAAATAGCATTCTTCGAGACCAACGAAAGACGGACGGGGCCGGCCACCTCGACATTGGTACTTCTTGTTTCTGTCGCGTTAAACTCTTCCTGCCGTAGGTGGACTTCGAAATATTGGATTGCCCGCGCATACGCTTTAATTTGGTATGCCGCATTTGAAAGAGATCGACTGGGAATACCTTTAAGAAACTCTTCCAGATACTCCTTTTCATGATCATCAATATCGGAAGCTACGTCGCTCCGACCAGAAGCAGACGTTTGGCGGCTTGCAGCACTGCCACTTAAAGCTAGACGTTTCTTCTCGCTAGTCCAAATCCACTCGTTCAGCTCATCGATCGTCGAAAAAATGGTTTGAGAGCATTGATCATGGCGACGAAAGAATTCACCAACGGATTTTTCAGACGCCCCACCAGTGCTGGTGAGCGAGTCATTTGTGTGCTCTGATTCAGGCGGAGCCATGAGAACATCATCCATCAAAATACCACAATCTTGGTCGTCCAAAACTGCCATGACTTCTTTCTTGAGCTCTTCGCCGACTTCAGATTTTCCGAACCGGAGTACATTTTGAATTAGATAAGGCAGCAAAAAGCGGGATATTTGAGGGCATGTTGGAAGTGCAGTTCTGCAGGCCCAAAAAATCTTCCTCTCGGGCGGCTGAGAAAGGTTCATTAATCGTCGGCACCACATCAATATCCATTCTTCATATGAAGTCCCATATTTTTCATAAAACGAGATGTCGTCTTGGGGCGGCTGCAAGTTCCGATCAGCGCTTGCTGACGAGCGACGATCAGATGTACTGCTACCGTTGCGGCGCGAAGAGCGACTGCCGGATACGGTGTAGTTTGTTGACCAGTAGGGTTCAACAAACTGAAGGACATCTTTCCGTTCAAATCTTCTTTTCATCCATTCGGGCATGGGGGCGCTGGGATCTTGTCTTGCCTTGTACGATGAACCAAAATTATTCGTTGAAGCCAAGCTTTGACCGCTATGCTGTGGATCCGCCGTCAATTCGGCCAAAAATTTCAGCAATTCTTGGATAGCGAATCCTAACGAGTCCGTATTTTCGGGTGCTGCACGGAGCTCCTTTACCAGCCATTTCTCGATCAGTACACACGCTAAATCCTTCGTTGGATATTCGATCTTTTGGTACTGCTTTTCTTTTGCGACTGATGCGCCTCCTTGAGGCCCAGATGTGTAAAACATGTTTAACGGCACCCGGGCACCATCAATGGCACCCAAGGCACCCAAACATCGAGCGCAAAGTAGCTTAATTGGTTCATGACTCTCCGTGCGAGAAAGCTGCAAAATAGACTGCACCACGCTAGCAACAGCTCTGTCAATAAATATATCTCCTTCGTTCTGCATTAGCGCCTCTAACTCGGCGCCACGCACAACTAAACAGCGTAGCAGCTGCGTGAGCGCCATTTCACGAACCGCTGCATCAAGATGATTCACGTACGCCGACAGATTCATTAAATATTCGCGCAAGGGCCGGCATCTTGGGTCTCCATCTTCCTCGTAAAGAACAACGTAAATCTCATCGAGTTCTGGAATGGACGGTAGTAACGGGATCTTTGGAAATGATGACTTCAATTCGGCTCCCTTCTCGATAAATAAGTATCGTAAAATACCCACTGCCACAGCCATACATTTTGTATCAGCTTCGCCTCGGTTACTTGGTGAAATCCCTTGTCCAGGATCATCGTGCCTAAAATGCTCCAGAGACTCAATATTCCAACATGGGCTACCACTAGCAGATCCATCTTCAATCAAAATTGCTGCGGCTTCGTGACCGAGGCACGCGAGCAAGCTGACAACGATAGAGCTTAAGTTCGCCTCTAAAGCTTTTGTTGACAGCATTCGCAGAAAATTCCCCCACGCATGAATGGCATGCTCTTGCAATTCCTGTTCTGTAAGACCGACTTTAAGAGTTGCCATCACTTTAGGAACAAAAGGATCGACGACTCCATTGTTTTGAGTGCTGCCCGGGTCCGTAGAGGAACCACTGTAAAGTTCCAGCAAGCGGTCAATACTTTTAATCGAGCGAATCTTCACAGCGGACGAATTTTTGCCACTAATTCGATTGCCTAGATCCGTCATGAGCGCCAGGAAATATTGACGGGGCATGCACCCTTCCCCAGGCTGTAGGCTCGCTACTTGCTCGATCGTTTCTGCCTCTCGCGAGTCTTCATTCAAGCAATTTGCAACCTCACGTATCGCTCGCTTAGCCATGCGAGATTGAGGACCACCAAGTTCCCATGCCAATAAACTCATTAGTCGCAACGGAGAATGCGTGATTACATCACGGACGGTCGAATTCTCTGGCAAAAAATTGAATAGAAACTCCCATTCGGCCAGCCGGTTCTTGTTCGAGACTGCTTGCACCTGGTGGATGATCAGATCTCTCAGCACATAGTCGAGATAATTCAACAGAAGGTTCGTGATATTCATCGGCGCTTCTTCATCTACACCATTGTCCACCATTGTGACATCTTCCCCTGTCCCGTTACATTCGTCAACGTACGCGTGCAACATCCGCTCATTTTGCTGGACAACGTATTTCGGAAGGACGTACGGTGCACTCGCCTTCAAGAAAACTTTAGTATCGACTTTTCCGCCCATGAACGTACGGAGAAACAACTTAAGGGTTCGAGTTTCCAGCAGTTCATCGACGAGAGAAAAATAGAGCAGCTCAGGGAAATCAGTGCATAACTGTCTCCAGGACACTCGATGGTGCGCCGTAATGCGACAAATCTGGTCGTAAGCCATTGCCGCGTATCGCGAGCGATTCGCAACCATATATCGGTTCCAAAGAGATACCAGTCGTAAAAGAATCCACATGCAATTGTCCCCGCGGTCACCTTGCTGTGGGTCACATTCACAACCAATTGAACCCGATGTCAAAAGCATCGCTGCGATGACAGCATCATCATTACTTTCTTCCGTCGCCGTCATGCGAGCCTCCAACCGCTCCATGAGTCCAGCAAGACCATCCTTCACCGGATCTACCATCGCGTCAAGAAGGCGAGGCTGGTGAACAACCGTTTCCAGCACTGCTTGACGGACGAGGTCAGAGCGATGTCCAAAGCATGCTAGTAAATGCTCCACGAATAACATAGCAGTCTGGTCATTTCCATAATCAACTTCACAGTGCTCGAACACACTCGACAATGCGTTGATTTTGACCACCTGTATGCTTTCGACAGCATTGCCTGTATCGCCAAAAATTACCGGTTCGAACAATGCGAGTGGAATCGGCAGTCCTTGGCAGCTATTAGAGTTCTTTCGACACCGACAACTTGTGATGCGACCTTGGATGGGGCTATCTCTTCTGCTTCTGGAATGGTGCCCTCCCTCAGCAGATGCTTGACCGTACGCCGTTGCGCAAAGCACAGCCCCGCATGCTTGCGTTATTGCGGACGAAATCACATCTGACGTCGTGCGTTGAATCCTGCCACTAAAAGCTTCCATGATACAGGTAGCCACCCTTTTCGGGGAGGTTAGTGATCCACCCACGACAAAGAAAGCGAGAAGGGGGGTCATAGCAAGATAAGTACACACTGTCGCATCGAGTGATGTTTCTAGCAAAAGCGCTCGATATGCAACCTTCCATGGTAAAGCATTCCGCCACGCATCCTCATCGACAATATTGAGCGTCACAGGACGTGACCACACAAAGTAAACCAGGAATGGACCACGGAGGGCCACAGATTTCCGGAAAATAAAGTCGAGTACAGTGTCTGCGCTACAAAGGTAATCGTATGACACTTCGTCGAGTGTGTCCGATGGAGACATATCGTGGCACTTGGGGTGGCTTTGGTACAGTTCTAAGAAATCCAGATACTCCCAACAGTCTGGTACCGCAAATGTGTTTTCTCGCTCGACGCTGCGTGCGAAGATCTCCTGGGCCTCCACACTCTCCACAACTTTCATAAGCAAGGCGCGATATTTTTCGAGCTCGTGATCGTCAAAATATCGCAGCAAGATGATCCATAAATCCACGTACTCACTTGTAAGAGACGTGAGCGACGGCGCGTAAGTGTTCAAAACCAAATCGACACACTGAAGAAGAGCTCGAAATACGGCAAAACTTTCCAGTCGAACAAAGGCTACAATGTATCGTCGAAGAGGCAAAATCACACGCAAGCCAGTGGAAATTGCCACTATGCTCTTCCGATCATTACCACTCCCGATCGAGATAAGGTCAAGTATCCATCGAGCTAACTTTTCGTGCAACTCGACGCTGTTCTCGCGGCGCACCCCTGAACTCTGTCTATCCGCAGAGATCTTATTTCGCTTTCGCTTCCTTGATACGTTGGCGTTTTGACTTGCATTCGGTCCATTGCTAACCAATTCCTTTGATATACAGCGAACTACTTTCGTCAGCATTTCTTTCGTCGACAGCACATGGTGTATGCCACCGATGACACTTGAGAGCATTGCGGAATTCGACGCTTTTATATCGAAATACTCCAGCAAATCCACGAACAACGAAGCGGAGAACGAAGTATTGGACTGACGAGTGTACACGCCCAAAATTGAAAGCACTGCCATCCAAATCATCTCTACATTGCCTTTGTTTTCACACCTACCTCCGCGAATTAGATCCATATTTCCAGAGATCCACGACTCGAAAGGTGGCCATAGAACATCGGTGGCAAACTTAGAGAGGTGGGGATAAGTATCGGCAATCAGCTCAAGGATTGCAGCGCAGGCTTTCAATATCCGCGGGTTTGCTTCGCGTAAAAAGCTGACTTTTAGGTACATCAACGTTAACCGAACAAACCGTCTTTCGGTGGATACGCTGACCTGCAGCAACGTGTGCAACAGTCGAAGTGTACTTTGAGTAACTTCGTCCGCGTCTTGGTTTGACACTGCGCCGTTCACGTACGCACCATCAGCGTTGTTCGCAAGCTCCTCGTTTTTGACGATAAACAGTTCCACAAGTTGGCATAACCTGTCCATAGATTGGTCTCCTTCCAGCATCGCGTTATGTTCGCGAATTATTCGATCCGCTAATGCAATCACCGACTGCCGAAGCGCCACAACTGTCCTGTACGATCTGACATGAATTGACGGCAGCATCTGCTTCAGTTGCTCCCTGCGTTCGTAAAGTTGATTCACGTCGGTAATCGGCATACATCCACATAACGTAACATTGCTTTTCGCGCCCAGCGGTCCATCAGCATCCTGGTAGACGTGGGTCGCCGTGTCCAAATAGCAGGCTATGGTCACTCCACCAGGCAAAGCATCCGTCGAGTCTCTGTTCTTCAGCGACTCCTCCAGCAAGAAACAGTCCTCCAATAACTGCACTGTATCTCGGAAGAAGTGGATGAACCCATACACGTCGTTCCTCTGCAAGAACAGCACCATCTGCAGCGTCACGTTGCGCACGTCTCGCTGCGCCTGCTGCAGCCTCCCATTTGTGTAGAACGACACCATGTAGAACAGCATCGTGGCCATCGTCGGGTAGGACGGAAAGCCCGAGGCCGCCGGGTTGTCTCCGCGTGTGGTGCTCTCCATGAAGAGCGTCATCGAGTGCGGACACGCGCCGCCGCCCAGCAGCAGCGTCAGCAGTTGGCACAGGTCTTGCAGTACCGGCACCGCCTGTTCGGTCGACAGCGTTGTCACCGGGCGCATGAGCTTGGGCAGCAGCTTGCGTAGCTTGGTCAGCATGGTTTTGCAGCGGCGGATGGCGGCGGGCGCGCTTGAGTCGTACACGCGGTCGGCATGCTGGCGTTGGTGGGAGCGCACGAGTCGCAGTAGGCTGTCCACGTCACTCTTCTCGGCTTCCTCGGCGCTCAGGAGCGTCGCCATGGAGCACGAGTGCGCACTGTTTGGCGGCAAGTAGTTGCTCTATTGGAACGAGTGCTGCATTACCTCCCACTTAAGTACGTTGAAGTAGGAGTGATGGTCACGTAATCAACGTACTTAAGCGGAAATAACGTGGCGTGGCACACATAGCGGTCCCCAAAGCCAAACGATTCACGGCTTCACTCTGACCGCACGCTCGCTCAAGCAGAGACACCAGGACAGGATGGCGACCAAGGGTGTGTGGCAGCTCAAGCAGGTGACGATTCGTTACTGCCAGCACGGCGGCAGCAGTCGCTACGTGCGGCAGCTTCTGGGCGACCCGCGCTTCCTCCAGTTCGTGGAGGAGAACCCGCAGGTGCAGTTCGAGACGGAGCTCAAGGGCGCCCGCCACCCGGTCCTCGTCGGAGACTACGGTGCGTACAGGCTCGGCGGCAGCAATAATGAGGTTAGAAGCAAAGGTTCTAAACGTTATGTTAATGTGTTTATTGCAGTGACAAATGAGCGCAAGGTGTCGGACGTCAAGAACCAGGACATCCCCTTCATCATGAAGCAGGTGCGGCTGGAGGCTTTGGCACACAAGCAACCATAGCAGTGTTGCATAGCATTGCTGTCGTTTACTGCTGGCTATCTAACCGTTTTTGATATATCTTGGATATTTATTCTGCAGCTGGAGCGTCTTCGCAACTCTAGTGGCCGCAAAATGACGCACATCAAGAAACCGGTCATCTCGAAGCGTCCGACCATCCAGGGCATCTGGCAGCCGGACCTTGACTTCCCGGAGTTCAAGATCAGCGACCGCACGTAGACGTCAATGATGCTAGTCAGGGGGTGCAACTTCAGGTGTCAGGGTATCGCCATGCCTGTGCTGCTGCGGATTGCCAAGTCGCGTGCAGGAATCACAGCTCGTTTAGCAGGTATGATGGCCTACAGTACAGCTCTGAAGATTGCAGTAGCAGTCCGCAGGGCTCTCTCAACAAGCGAAGCATCAAATATATTCCTTCAACAGCCGCCGAGAGACAGGAAGAGAGGCCCGCCACCTCATCTTCCTCTCCTCTTCTCATCTAACTCTTGTGGATCACAACACAAGCCCACAGACGTCGTCGTGGCGCTGCAGGCCGCGGCAGCTAAAAGTTTCAGCACCTGGGCCCTACAACCGGCTTAGAAACCGTGCAGCACCACCTGGGCGTCCGTGCAGATCTCTTGGTCCAGCAGGAACTCGCGGATGTTGGTCCGCTGGTCGCCGGACAGCTGAATGATCTCGCCCAGCTCGTCGTCCTTGACGATAGCGCCGTTGCAGCTGAAGTTTTTCTTGAAGGCCTTGAGGATGCGCTTCACGTCCAAGTCGTCGGCAAGGCCTTGCACGGTCGTCAGACACTTGCGACCGTTGCGCTGCTGCACGCGGACGTGAACCTTGCCGCCGCCGATGCTCGAGTCGTCCTTGGCGTCGGCGAAGGCGTCTGCAGAGCGAAAACAAAAGGTGGCAAACGTATCAGAACATCGCTCCGCGTCTACCTCACGGCGTAATACCCACAGCTTCGCCCTATTATCGCCACGAGAACGCACCGAAGGTCTGGAAGTTCTGGATGTCGGCCATGTTCGCTACGTGTACGAGCCTGTCGGTATTTGAGTGGCGCGGATTCTCCCGTGGCCGTCTCACGCGACACGATTGGTCGAAAAGAAGCTCGCCACCACACCACTCGTACACAATTGAAGCCTCGCTTTCATTGGCTGGAAAATCTACGTTGAAGCCGCGAAAGGGTGCGATCCTCAGTCGGAGGCTGTACCAACATGGGCAACGTGCTGCTGCTCGCGGTCGTGAAGGACCGGCAGGCCGTGGCTCTGGCCGACGTCATCCTACCCTTCGACAATCTGCGGCTGCATGAGATCGAGGCGTTCTGGCGCGCGTTCTACGACTCGGCGACGAGCTTCGCGCTGTCCAAGAGCCAATTGCGCTCCATCTGCTGTCGCGCAGTCGCCTCGGGCGTTTCGAGCCTGCAGAGCTCCAATTCACGCGTTACCGAGTATGCAGACGCAGTCTTTGAGCTGTTCACTGACCCGCTGACGCAGAGGCGGTGGCAGCAAGTGCACCCGGGGGCTCGAGGACTGCAGAATCAGCAGTTTCAGAGCCCGAGCGACAGCTTGGCAGCGATCGACGCACTCGAGTTCCTCTCGGCAATTGCATTCATTTCTGCCATTCCGCTGGATGAGAAGATTGACCTGCTCTTTGACTCGTGGGATATGTCGGAGGATGGAGCGCTGGACTTGGATGAGTTCACGATATCATTGAAGTCGACGCTGTCGGGACTGGCGAAGATCCTCCAGCCGACTTCGAGCCCCATGCCGACGAGCTTAGATCTGTCGGTGGATGAGGATGCAATCATTATGCTTGCTGAATCAACTTTTCGAGAGATTGCCAACTGTGGGGTTTCATTGTCAAAGGATAAAGTATCAGAACTGGAGCCGGCTACTATTACGTGTGAGCAATTTCGAGAATTCTGCGTGAAGAACAAGCGAGCGAAAGAACTCTTTGATTTTTTCGATGTGGCGGATGCTAGCCCTGAAGAGCGTGGGCTTGATGCGGGAGCAGAAGGGGCGTCATTGGAGACTGCTGCAACTGCTGAGCTGGTGGCCAAACTTGAAAAGCACTCCGATCCCACGGAGTCTTCGACGATTGTAGGTACGCTGGTGGATGCTATGCAAGATGATGTTGGTGATATGTTCTTAGCTGTGAAGCCGTGGATTGGTGCGATTGTTGCTCCGAGCAAAATCCCAGCACTATCTAAAGGAGCGCCGTTGGTCTCGATCAAGCTGGACTGGATATTCGGCTATAGCGCACAAGATTGCAAGAACAATGTACGCTTCGCTGCAACTACGGCCGATGCTAAAGCTGGACGCTTTGAAGAGATAGTATATCCAGCTGCAGCAGCATGCGTTGTTCTAAACACAAAGTCGATGAAGCAACGCCATTATCTTTCCCACACAGATGATGTGCTGAGCTTGTGCCTGCATCCACGTCTCCCCTTAGCTGCAAGTGGTGAAATTGGCAAACAGCCAAAGATTATCGTTTGGGATTTAGATACGATGGAGGTTCAGTGCATCCTGCAAGGGTTTCACAAGCGGGGTATCTTGCAGTTAGCCTTCCTCAGCTCTGAAGTGTTGGTATCCATTGGTGGGGACGATGACCACACTATTGCAGTTTACGAGTCGAGCAGTAACTGGAAATCTGCAGTACTGAAGGTTTCAGTGAAAGGCAACAAAGCGGTCCCGTTCCATATCACGACGAACCCTCGCATACCTAGCGAGTTTGTTACGTGTGGCCAAAAGTACGTTGAGTTTTGGTCCTTTGACGGAAAAAATCTCGTGTCGAGAAAAGGTTTATTGGGGAAGAAGGGATCTCTCCAACCTTTTCCTGTAGCCCAATATCTCGAAACAATAGACCAGGCCGTAGTCGTGGGAACAAGCGATGGCTGCTTGTACCTCTTTGTGGGGAGACAGCTGACTAATGTAGTTAAGGCGCATGAAGGAGCGATTACGGCTTTGTTCTTCGCCACAGGGCTCTTGATTTCGGGAGGCAGGGATGGCCAAATCATTCAATGGGATGATAAGCTGAAAAAGGTAGGCACTCCTTTTCAAATTCAGGATTCACTTGAATCATCGTCACCTTCGCAGTGCAAGGGCATACGAAGTTGCTGCTATTCACCTGATAGACGAATTATTCTCGTCGGCACATTAGCGTCGGAGATTTATGAGCTGGATGCTAAGACTGGACAAAGCATTCGGTCGGAGCCACTTACTAAGGGACACTTTCAAGGGGAATTGTGGGGACTGGATGTTCACCCGGCAAAACAACAGTGTTGTACGGTTGGGGATGATCAGACGCTTCGCATTTGGGACTTAGCGGCACAGCACGAGCTGGGATTCCTGGAGTTGCCGATACCAGGACGTGCTTGTGCTTACTCGGGAGATGGTAAGTTCATCGCGGTTGGGCTAGGTACTGAGGACTCCGGCAAAACTATGAGCGGGTCTCAAGCGAAGCCCGCAGCCAATGCGAAGAAGCGACAACCTAACGGAGGATTTGTCGTGTATAGTGCTGTTGATTTAACCTGTGCAAAGGAACCTTGCTTTGATGCGAAACGATGGGTGAGCGATGTCAAATTCTCGCCCAACAATCGAACGTTGGCAGTAGCGAGTCACGACTCCAAAATCTACTTATACAACGTCCTTAAGGGGTTTTCTCGGACTCATGTATTCAACAAGCACTCCAGCTACATCACACATATGGACTTCTCACTGGATGGAAACTACATGCAGAGTACTTCAGGTGGATACGAGCTGTTATTCACAGAAGCTATGACGGGAAAACACATCACCAATGCCACAACCTTTCGAGATGAGTTATGGCACACAATGACGAGCACGTTAGGGTGGTCGGTGCAAGGAATCTGGGAAGCAGAAAGCGACGGTACAGATGTAAACGCTGTCGACCGATCTAACAATGGAAAGCTACTGGCAACTGGTGATGATTTTGGGAAGGTGAAGATTTTCCAGTATCCTTGTGCCTTGGAAAAGGCTTCGTTTCTCGAGTTGCGTGGCCATGCTTCTCATGTCACCAACGTCAAGTGGTCTCCTGATGACAGCTACATCGTTTCAGTCGGTGGAAACGACAGGTGCGTCTTTGTGTGGAAGCACGACAAGCAGCCCACCGAAAAGGACAATCTTAAGTGGCGTCCCAGTGAGACTGACAGTGACAGCGATGGAATGGACTTACTTGATAAAAGAGCTGATGATCCTTTGGAGGTGGTGGCTACGAACGACGACATTGGCGATGAATTCATGGCAGTACGACCGTGGCTAGGGGCTGTCGTGGCTCCTTCGAAAGCTGCATCAATGAAAGTGGACAACACATCTCCAAACACAAGGCTTGAATTGGAGCGAGTGCATGGCTATCAAGCTCAAATTGCCTCAAACAATGCCCGATATGATTCAAAAGGCAAGGTGGTGTATCATACAGCCGCGCTAGGTATCGTACTTGACAAAGTGGCTCAACATCAAGCCTTTTTTAGGAGTCACGATGACGACGTCGTTGCGATGTGTGCCCATCCGAATAGCACAACGTTCGCGACATCGCAAATGGGCAAGAAACCCAAGATCTACGTCTGGGACTCTGCAAGCGGAGAAGCCGTAGCACCTTGTCTTGAAGGATTTCACCAGCGGTTTGTGAACGCTATTTGCTTTTCAAGTGATGGCACAAAACTTGGAAGCGTGGGTGGCGATGACGACCATTCCATTGCAATTTACAATTGGCATAGCGGTCTATTATCAGCGCAATCTCGTGGAGAGCGTAATAACGTCCGTGGTATTTGCTACCATGCTGCTACTAAGGAATGGGTGACATGCGGTGACAAGCATATTCGTTTCTGGACGGAGCAAGGGAAGAACCTCACTTCAAAGAAAGCCATTTTCGGGACGAAGGCGTATCAAAATGGGAAAGTGCCTTCTGTTTTTGACTGTGTCGTATCGTTTGGCCAACTAATCGTTGCCGGAGCCTCGACTGGTCATTTAGTTGTATTCCATAGCTCAGTGGATGTGACGAAGGCTGTCCAAGCTCATGCCAGTGCCGTATTAGCACTTTACGCAACGGAAAGGGAATTGATTAGTGGCGGAAAGGACTCCAACATAGTTGTTTGGGACCCGCAGTTCAACAAAGTTGCTGCTTTCGATATGAAGGAACACACAATTCAAGGGGCCAAACTCTTGAATTCAGAAATTCGAAGTGTTTGTAACAGTAAAAATTCCCCCAGAGTTTTCTTAGTTGGTACGGCAGGTAGCGACCTGCTCGAATTCGATGCTGGGCGGACTCAACCAATGCTATCTACGATCACTCGAGGGCATTGCAAAATGGAGGTCTGGGGACTTGCTTGCCACCCAACGAAAGCAGAATATTGCACAGTCGGTGACGACCAGACTATTCGAGTGTGGTGCCTAGCCAAGAAAATTCAGCTGAGAGTTCAGAGACTTGAATGCGTTGCCAGAGCATGTGCACTTACGGACTCGGCTGACACCGTCGCAATAGGTTTTGGCGGGCGTAATGCGGTCACCGGTCTGTCCAAGGCAGCTCAAGCGAAAACTGGCGGCATTGTTCTGCTTTGCTATAGCGACTTGACGAAAAAAATATTTGAAGACCGACCTTCCAAGCAAGCTATCAGCGAAATGAAGTTCTCGCCAAATGGCTCCGTCCTTGCAGTCGGATCACACGATCACAAGATTTATCTGTATCGGCTTGATCGCAATGGCACCAAGGTCGTGAAAGTAGCAGCCTTTGACAAGCACCAGAGCTACATCACCCACTTAGACTTCTCAGCGGACAGCCAGGTCTTACAAAGTAACTGCGGCGCCTACGAACTTCTCTTCAGTAACGCCACCACAGGGAAACACATCACGTCTGCGAGTAGCACGAAAGATACTCAATGGCATTCATGGACATGCGTGCTTGGGTGGCCTGTGCAAGGTATTTGGCCCCCGTGTTCCGATGGCACTGACGTAAATGCTGTCTCCCGCAACTCGCGCGAAAACCTTTTGGTCACGTCAGACGATTTTGGTCTCGTCAAGCTTTATCGCTATCCATGCGTGACAAAGAATGCAAGCTCGGTAGATCACCGTGGGCATTCGTCGCATGTGACAAACGTGCGGTGGTCTCACGATGACAGTTACATTGTAAGTATTGGAGGAAATGATCGTTCCGTCATGGAGTGGAAAGTCTTGGGCGAGAATGAACGTGTTTCAGCAGGCCCTAGATCAGAGAAACAGTTGAGTCTGATGGAACCAGAAGACGGAACGGATTTGTCTGCAGAATCAGAGGAGGAATCCTTTGACGACCCTACGGGGGACGAGTTCATGGCGGTGAAGCCTTGGATAGGAGCAATAATTGCCCCCACCAATGCTGCCACGCCTAACTCACGTGAGCCAGACTTGAGTGTTGAGCTAGAATGGGTATACGGTTATCAATCAGAGGTATCACAGCAGAATTTGGTGTACAATTCGCAGGACGAGATCGTTTATCACACGGCAGCGGTGGGGATCATCTATGACTCCACGGATCATCTGCAAAGGCACCATATCGGACATAACGACGACATTATCAGCTTCGTGCTTTGTGATACCAGACGGAACCTTATCGCAACAGGAGAGCGCGGGAAGAAACCAGCCTTGAGAGTATGGGACGCCCACACGGGCGAGCTACGCTGCGAAATGAAGGAGTTTCATACCCGCGGAATCTTGTCGCTTGCCTTCAGCGGTGACTCAACAAGGCTGGTTAGCGTCGGAGATGATGATGACCACTCGCTGGCAGTTTGGAGTGATGCAAGTAATGGCTCGTGGACTTTGGCAAAGCTCCTGGCTACAGGCAAAGGCGACAAAGCGATAAACCGTTTTGCTTGTTTCGGAACAAATGCTGATACCATTATCACTGGTGGTGTCAAGCACGTGCTGTTTTGGTCTGTTCAAGGAAAAACCATCGTCTCGAGGAAAGGGGTGGTTGGCAAAAAAGGTAGTTTGCAAACGTTCCCGACTGGTTGTAACTTTGAAGGAGACTTTGTGACCGGAACCGCAGGAGGCGAGCTGTATGTATGGAGAGGCAATGATCTCTCAAGAACGGTGAAGGCGCATGACGGAGAAGTCCGCGTCGTGGCCAGTACAATTTCAACTGATAACCCCGCTGGAAACCCCTCAGTGTTGTTATCAGGTGGGAAAGATGGTCGTGTAGTGATGTGGAATGCAGCGTACCAGTCACTAAAGTGTTTCGACCTGGACGCGATGCATGTCGGGAGCTTTGGTAAAGCCATCAACAGCGTGTTTCTAAACTCAACTGGCAGAAAACTACTTGTCGGCACTTGCTCCAGTGACATTATCGAGATAGATGTGGCAAGTGGGGGTGTCCTTAATGGTGGCCAGCCGATCTTCTCTGGCCACTTTGCGATGGAACTATGGGGGCTAGCTGTACATCCTTCTCAGCGAGAGTTTGTCACGGTTGGTGACGACCGAACATTGCGTGTATGGGATATGGAGGCAAAGCGGTTGATGCAAGCGCGCTTACTCCCTGCTAAAGCTCGTGCGTGTGCATACTCACCTGATTCCGAGCTGCTTGCAGTGGGCTTTGGCGGTGACAATGGAGTCCGACAGAGGAAAAAACCGCTATCCAAGCCGGGGCAAGCGCAATCGAGAGAAGGAGGCTTTGCTGTCTTGCGAGCACGTGACCTGGATACAGAGAAATTGGTGTTTGAAGATAAACCAGCGAAAGAGTGGATCAGTGACGTCAAGTTCTCGCCCAGTGGAGAGCTTCTAGCACTAGGTTCCCATGACAACTCGATCTACCTCTACGCAGTGGGTTCGGGGGCATCTGACTTCAAGAAGCGCAAGCCATTCAGCAAGCACAACAGCTACATCACGCACTTTGATTTTTCAGAAGACAGCAACTACATTCAGTCAAACTGTGGCGCTTACGAGTACCTGTTCTGCGATACAGCATCCAGTGGTCAAGTCGGCCGGGCGTCGTCTGTACGGGATGTGAAGTGGGCAACGTGGACATGCGCTTTAGGCTGGCCCGTACAAGGAATTTGGCCAGATTGCGCCGACGGAACCGACATCAATGCTGTTTGTGCGTCTTCGTCGCGTACAATCCTCGCGTCTGGAGACGATTCTGGCAACGTCAAGTTTTTCCGCTATCCGTGCATTCCAAAAGGGGTACGTGGTCGAGCTTACAACGCTATTTCGCTTTGCACCTAACATTGAGTTTTTTTCTCGCACCTGTAGTCGAAGTTCATCGCGTGCCGAGGTCACTCCTCTCACGTTGCCAATGTGCGCTTCAGCTTTGACGACAAGTATCTGATCTCAGTTGGGGGAAACGATAGGTCGATTTTCCAGTGGAAGCTGGCGTAAGCCATGTTCTCACGGTAGCACTGTCAGGTCAGACTAAAGCAACACCTCCTCTGCCTTCTCGGGGCATGATCTAACACGCACGCACTTCTATCGCTGTTTCGAACTGACCTGGTGGAAGCTGCTTTAAGGTAGAACCACCTTACTTGGCCTCCTCGTTCTTGCGGGAGAAGACGCGCTTGACGTAGGGCAGCGTGGCCAGCGTGATGGGGAAGCGGATGACCTCAATGCACTCGTTGACGATCACCGCGATGGCGATGTTGCCGTACGTCGGGTCGAGTCTGGCCGGGTCGATGAACTTGTCCAGCCCCATCTGCATGATGAAGTCGATGATGCTATTGCCGGACACGAGGCCCGTGTCCAGCGCCACGTAGATGGACACGCCCGAGACCAGGTAGAGCGACGTCCACCAGACGAGGAAGGGCAGGCCGTACTGCTGCAGCGTGCCCAGGAACTTGTTGGGCTTCTTGGCCACCTCGGCCTTGAGCGTCTCCACCTCCTTCTTGAGCGCCGCGTTCTCCTCCAGCAGCTCCTCGATCTGCTGCTTCTTGCTCTTGCCGTTGTTGCTGTGCAGCTGCTGCTCGTCGTCGTCGCGGCTCCGGACCGAGGCGAACGTCTGGACCCGCAGACTCTTGGCGCACGGGCTCTGCGTGCCGAAGCGGAGTCTGTAGGACGCGACCAGCGGCGAGAACGACGACGACGGACGCGCCAGACGCTGCACCAGCATCGGCGAGCGGTTGCAGTGCGCGGCGCTGCGGAACAGCGAGCGGATGGCGGCGCTCTGCAGCATTATTATAGGTTGCTGCTGGTCGAGAGCACGTGAAAGGATCAGAGGCCGCCAGCGCAGTAGAAGGCACTAATTCGAGAGTGTACGGTACGATGGATACCGTCATTCCGAAATGTAGCCATGTCCGGAGACGATGGCTACATTTGAGTTTAAGTGTGTGTGTGTGTGCTCGTGCTTCCTGGATGCTATCCCAGCAACGCGTGTGTCGGCCACCGCGCTGCCTTTGCAGTTTTCTGAGGACAGTCGTTGCGAGCGGTCAAAGTTATCCATCAGGACACCCAGTCCCAGTGGGTGACTGACTGACTACCGGCAGAGTCCGGTGCTGGACGGTGTGGAAATTCCTGTCGCCGACCCAAAGTTTTTGTGGCTTCACCTAGCCAAACGTTATCCGGATACGACCGAAGGCTCTTGTCAACCAAGGGGGGCTCGATGCGGCGGCTTGTGCTCATGATCCCCCCAGGGCGCTGAGTCGCCGCCAGCCTGACACTGGAATCTTTCGTGAAGCCTTGCGTTCGTTCACTCGAACAGGCTGCTTGGTTCCCGCTCAATAAAAATGGAAAACCGCAGCATAGTGATCGCCAGTAACTGGCTAGCAACTGTTGTTGCCAACTGCCCGGCCGTTTTCGCCCAACGGCATAGGGCCCTCGCAGGCCGAAGATATCACTCCACGACGCCGACCGTCGCCAAAGCCTGGCACTCGAGGGACCGGAACGTGGTTCACACTTGCAGCCGCACGCTCAGGCTCAGGCCGCTCGCTGACCAACCCACCAACCAGCAAACCCAACACAAAACCCATCAACGCGCCAATGACCGGCGCCACGGAGGTTTGCCGACGCGCAGGCGACATACCGACGGCCCCGACCAGCGATGACGGTGCGTCCGGCGCCATGTCGGTTGTCGTCGCTGTCGAGAAGTCGCTGCTGCGCACGCTGGCCTTCGTTCTCTACCAGCTGGACCGGAACTGCGCCAAGTACTGCGCTTCCTCCATTCTGCAATGGTACATGCAGCTCCAGACGCAACTACCCGTGGCCGCGGTGGACTCGTTGGACAGGGTGGCGGACTCGGTCATCTCGCTCTCGGACGCGCAATTCACGGACTTCTGGAGATCTCTCGTGGCCAAAGAGCTCGACGAGGCCTCGTACGGGAGGCACCAGATTCTTTGCCCCCGCCGCCAGCACAGGCATCTCTGTACTGTCGAGGACGACGCAGCCTCGACCTCAACGGCGGACGACCATGACGTGCATGAACAGGAGCAGCATGTAGTCAAAAGCTTCTACCAACAGCTCTTCCTAGGGATCCAGCGGTTCTTCGCGGCGGAGCCTTCGAACAAGGGACGGACACAGACACCATGCACCTCACCGGTTGACCTCATGGACTCGAGCCACAGACAACCGCATCGCAGCACACGGCATCAATATCACGGCATGCACGACACTGGCTACGCATCTGACTGCAGCATGAGCGACGTTGAGGGGAGCGACGACGAGTTCGAACCTGGCTGGACCGTCGAGTACATGGAGCAGGAGTCAAATATCCCCTCTGCGATGTCTCGACGGATGGCGAAGATGATGCATTCGAATGTGCCTGTAAACCTCTTCCGCGCCACCGTCACCCTCAGTGGGTGTGACGATGATGATCGGAGTATGGAGTACTACATGGGAGCCGTCACGCCCGGGTCTTTCCCCCCAACTCCCATTACGAGAGACCTGCAAACGCGGCGCATGAACCACTACACTATAACTGTACTGGATCATGCCACCCTTACACTACGGCTGCTGACCGAGGAAAACTACGGCAGCTGAGCAAAGAGTGGAAACGAAGCAGGAGGCTGCTGGGACTCCCGACGTGGGAGCTTATGTATTCAACTTATTATTCTCGCCGAGACAACCAGAGCACGACAAGCATACAAAATGGTGTATGTAAGGCAACAACAAAAAACGTGTTTGTTTGAAGAAAGTCATCTCCATGTGATCTTAAAGTCTTGAGGTCGTCAGATTAGTCAGCTTTGCTTTTCCAGTTAGGGCTCTGGGCTCTTTCCCCCACGCCAACTGAAACCCAGAGGAGTATCACTGCACCCACGCTTGCAAACAACAGTGTCACGGAGCTCACAAGCCAATCTGAAGGAAGGTAGCCGACAGGTGTGAGCACTTCCGTCACTGCAGCAGGAGCCAACGTCACCAAGCGAAGCCAATGGGTGTCGCTGCGCGAAGTAGCGTGGCCGGACAAGCCCCAGGCCTGTTTGGTCAAATAGTAAATTGTTAGTACTTCAATTAACAGCATAGCATCGTTTGAAAAATGCGATAGAGGCTCTGCTTACCCGCAAGTAGCCTTGCACAGCGTCATCATTCGATAGCTTCACCTTTTCCATGGCAGAGGAATCTCCATCTCGACAAAATAGAAACATTTCAGGAGCGATGACGGATGCTTGGCGGTACAACTCGTTGTCTGATGGAGCTTGATACCGGAAGTGGATCGGGAACTCAAACTGCGCTTGGTTACTTGCTGGCCTGCGATGGCGTTATTAACAAAACACAAGTACACGTCACGACACCATTTAACAACTTTGGCAAGGCGTTTGAGCAACAGATACGAACATGGTAAATTCAAGGCCAACAACATGTTGCGAGGAAACAGGTGAAGGTCGCTCGATTTCGATGTGCTTCGTGAAGGACAAAAGTCTCAGCTCGCCAAAGCGCTCCATTCTCTACATGGCGTGCACAACACAGACGTTAGAAAACCATTCACCTTTTTAGTCTGTCTACAACTGGAATGTACCCGAATCTCGTCCAAGTCAATATACGCAGTGTTAGAGATTGGTACGCGCACGAGGATCGTGCTGTCGTTGAAGGTCCCGCCACAAATACGAGACTCAAGGACCTTTACCTCCATGACGTATCTGCGATGGAAACCTTCCCCAGTGATAGTTGCCTGCAGTGAGGCTGCTTCTGCAGCCTTTGGAACTTGGATCTCTAGGATAGAGGGAGCAGATGCAAGCACAATGGGCTTGGCATCACGCTGAAGCCAAACGAGCTCGAGTTTGCTAAGACCCAACTCTCGAGCAATAGACGTCACAGCAAGGACGTTAGTCATTGTCTTGCTCACCGAGATAGCAGCTCTCCAAGACGGCCTTGCATTCGACCCTCGTGCAACCCACGCCTCCAAATACTCTGCCTCGACATTCGCAGAAGAGGCTGAACCACGGCCAAATATCACCACGGCTAACCGATGCTCGTGTTGGGCCGCCCTGAAGTCCCGCTTCGTTTCGTACAGAGCGCGCTCAAACACCGAGTTCCCACTGTTAATCGATTCTCTCTTTGCTTCACGAACGACGCTGTTGTAAAATGATACACCCTCGTCCTTTAACAAAAAAGGAAAGGACGAAGAGTAGCAGATACTTGGCGATTCGGCAGCAGGTTCGCGGAGAATCTCCTGAAGCGGGTTACTAGTCTTCCACGCTCGGAAATCGCACAACGACTTGGCTAGGAACCCTGCAACAGCAGCAATAGATACTGGATGTCAGACGCACCACTCTCGATTGGATATTCATACCTTTCAAACGCCAACAGCATACCTTTCGACAAACCAGGCAGGATTTCAATCGAGGGGAGCGTATTCTGTAAGATCCCACGGATATTTTCCTCAATTCGTTCATGGTGCGTCTCGTTAATTGCACGCCAAGAAGCTCCGTCTCTCAACTTGGCCTGTAGATGAATACCAACCGCATTCGTACTATCGAACCGTGACGAGCTCGCCAAGATCTGATCAAACGTCGAACTATGTGCATCTGCAGCTGGCACCCATGTGATCTGCAACAACAGAGAGAGCCAGCCATCGTATTGCTCAACAGCAAGCTCCATCTTAAGTCTATGCACTCCGTTCGCCTACCTCAATTGCATCGAGCAGGGGGTCGAGAGGCACCTACGAATACAACGCGCAAGACACCGTCAGCTCAATTCCAAGACGTATCATACGTAGCCAATACCTAATTTGTACCTCCGACTGGGTTTCAATCTTTACGTTGAAGCTGCCGAGAGCTCCTCCGTGAGAGGCCTCGACCACCGACGCGCCGTCTGAAGGAACCGAGTAGAAAGTGTCGTTAAAAATTGTCCGAGTCATCTTCGCGACTGCATCGCAACGACTGCAGCGCAACGCAATGCAATGAAGTTGGCGCATACCTGCATCAACGGAGAGTGACAGTGTTGCGTCAATGTGCTGTGGCCATATTGCAAACGTCGCTTGACTGGATGCGTTAGCGCCCAGGCCACCGACGGCCAGGACGCCTAGCAGTGCTGACCAACGTCGCATCGTACTGTGCGAGCCAAATAATGACGACGTGATTTGATTTGTCGAAATAAGCCAAATCCATGTGGCAAACACAAACGAAGTACAGTGATCCAAGATTGTATTCACCGATGGTACCGGTACCTGGGGAGGGATGTCATAGATGTCAAATCCTGAAAGTCGGACAATTGCATTAATGTAGCTTATGCAATGGCCATCAGCTCAATCCGATAAAGGAACAAGGAGAGCAGACCCCCCATGAATGGTCATGCAATAAGCTGCACTAATTCAACATCGAATCCCCCCAGCCACCATGTCTGACGACAACGTGGCGACTGACTCCTTGCAGAGTCTGGTGTAGGTCTTGAACGCGTCTGAGACCCATCGACCATGGGACCGAATCATGAGTGCGTCAGTTCCCGAGCAGTACATGTGCGTGGCACCACCAGCGCGCGGCGAGTGCGAGCTGAAGCGCTGAGGGTCTTTACCGATTTTGGCAGCCGCACGCTTGCTGGCGCCTACCACATCAGCTGTTAATATACAGGATGGTTTACCGCAGCGTGACATGTACACCGCGGCTGGGATACCTACAGGGAGGCTCTTCCGGGCTTGGAGGAGGATGAGGGCACCGAACACGGGGCACAGGAAGGGACGCCCCGACCGCGATAGTATCCTTGTCGTCGGGGCGCCATCTTGGTTTGTCTTTGAACCGGTGAGGCGTAGACGAACTATCCGGGCTTGTACTGGTGATCATGTAGACTTACCAGCAGCGTCCATCACAACGATGTCTTGAGCTCGTACGATGAACCATTTGAAGGCGCTACCGTTGATCACCACAACCTCCTAGCGTTGCAACAGGAAAAGAATGCCAAGCACAGGACCCCCCACAGGTCTTGCCCGACGGGATCAGCCAATGTCAGGTCGTGAAAGGAATTTTCCAGCAGCTGAAGCGATAAGGGTGCCTTACGATTCCGTGGGGTATCGAGGCGGCCGATTCCTTTGAGCAGCATGCGAATGTGCGGGTGTGCTAGAGGGAACTCGTAGCTGTCGGCTGCGAAGACACCATGTAGGACCGCAAGGATGGACTCGCTGCTGATGGGACAGCCCGATACGAAGCCGAACTGGAAGCCTTGGATAACAAATTCCGAAATATACTGCACTTGGTCAGCTTGGGAGACCCCAACGAGCCAGGTCGGATACCCCGTCGTGAGACCCAGACAGCCCACTTAGTCAGAGCTGGGTGGTACTGTTCATACGTGGAGGCGGCAACGAAGTGAGCTCGGAGATACATTGCCAGATACTGGTAAGGCCCATAATATCTGTCGGCGGAGACACCAGCAGCCAGCCAGGAGTTAGTGATGCAAACTTTGCCGAAAATGGCGGGTTAGCGGTGATGCGGGATCATGCGTCTGCACGTTCGTTGTCTTCACCAGCCACATGTGATGCGGAGAACCGAAGCTGGAACGATGTTTCCCACCATCCGAGAAGCTGGATACACTTGTGCTCTTCGATTGCGCGACTAAAGCTTGTTTTGCCACGCCACAGCGGAAGCGTTGTCGATACGGAAATATATATGATGGGGACTTCCACTGCGAGGAGCCCCTGCACCCCATCGAGATCCCCATGTATTCACGGCAAAGGCACACGAGCGGAGCTGGCGGAGATTAATGTCAAACGCATTGGTGGCACCGTTCTTGAAATCGGCTATCATCCCACGTTTGGAATCAGAGAACTGGTAGGTGAGGGCCTCCTTTGATGACACGTCCAGGACGCATAGACCTTAATCTAGCGCGTTGACCGCGACAATTCGATCCGGTGGTGGTAGAGTGTTGATATATTCCAGTAAGACTCCATTCAGTTGAGGCGTATGTAGCACGAGCTACCACCGATGCCGATCTTGCTGCATCGCCTCAGACACTTTTACACTCTCGAAGCGGTGCAGAAGGCTCTCGCGCTGGAGAAGGTGCTGAAGGAACGGCCGCGCAGCACGAAAGCATGTCGCCACGTGCCTCAAACTTGCCATCAGGGATCTGTAATCCTTCCTCGGCAGCTTTGGAGTGAAGTACGCGGTTGCCACAAGTTTCCGTGCCTCCGTGATTTTGGCCAGTTGCATTGAAACCAGTTCGGAGTCTGAATCGAACTCCAGCCCGAGCACGCGTTGGCGGGTGTTCCAGTCGGTGAACTTCTCGAGATTGATTACTTCGGCACCCAGGATTGCCACCATGGCAAACCGAAGCGATCGATCCATATCCTTGCATGATGTACCGATGTCTGCGGTCACGTTGATATGGTCGTTGACCCAGTGATAGTTGAAGAATCCACTCGGATACACGGCATTAGTGTGTGCCATGCACAGGCGCAAACGCCCCGCCGGCGATCTCGTAGAATCCCGGAGTCTCGGTCCAACCGAACGGTACCGCCAATTCGATTGCAATAACATTATCCTCTTCGATTTGACCGGTGAACAGATACACGCTGTTACTGTGAATGCCGATGTTGTGGAAAGCAGCCGCGACGTCACCAGCCATTACGCAGATCTGGTCGGCGAGGTGTTCGCGTTTCAATCTCAATATTACGGTGGCCACAGCATCGCAGTGATTGTAGTCCGGCTTAGTGTTGCTGTCCTGATCGGTGCAGTTGTTGATAGAAGTGCCATCGGGGTATGATAGATCATGGATCGTACATGGGCATCCCCACCTAAATTGTCAACCACGCCGAATGGGCTGATGACAATCTCCGGCCACTGCAAAAGAAGGTCCCTGTCCAGCACCAAGCACCGTCCTGCGTCTTGCTCCTTGCGGATGTTTTTGTGCAGAACGTTGAGTCGGTATCTGACAGATCCATGTTTCGGAGGGTGTTGCCGCTGTTGCGGCGGTTTCTCTGTGAGCCGATCTTCTACGCCTTCTTGGACAATTTTCTGGAGCTGCTCCAGATGCTTGTATCCCTTGCACACTTCATTCAGGACCACCAGTACCAGGTTTTTATTGGGACGATAGTCGCTAGCAGTTTGACTCCGTATCAATACGACGAAAGCTTGCAGCGAAACGCCCGACTTGCGTGCGTATTCCGAAAGAGCATGCTGCAACGGGGTGTTAACAAAACCTCGGGGCCACAAGCGCCGGGGCGAGACAACGGGTGACTGTCAGGTGGAAGTACAGTGTCCACGCCGGCCATGACCTTCGCCAATGTGGCCCTTTTCGCTTTGCGCAGCAGGTCTATCTGCGCTTGATCATTCAGATGCATCCTTGCCGCAGCCTCGGTACTGACAACTGGACGCAGAAACTGTTTCCGAGCTGCACCATTCAAAGCGGAATGGCCGACATCACTGGAGCTGCGTTTCGCTCGGGCCCTTGCGACAGAGCCGACGGGTGTCTTCATAGTGGTGGCATGCTCCAAGACGACAACGTGATCACGTGACGACGCAACAGTATGTTGTTGCGGGCTAGGCACTATGTCTCGTGGTAATAATGAAGATGCCGGCTGCATGGCCGGCACAGGCTGTATGGCCGTAGGCGACTGTAAGTTCAACCCGGACCGTAAGGTCAGAAGTTACTGTATGGCCGTGGACGACTGTATGGTTAATCCGGACCGTAAGGTCAATGGCGGCGGTTTGGGCGTGGTAGCCCTGTGGCGAGGCACAACACTGTTGCTGATGGTGGTGCCCGAATGGTGGGCTGGAATGGTCGGATCCCGGTCCGGAAGGTCTGAACGGGAGAAAAAACAGGTACTTGAGAAGAAAATTTTCCGTTTGCGCATCTTCCTTGGCCTTTTCCGCATCTTCAGGGAAGCTGGGCGTCGTCAGGAAGCACACCTCAGAAGACGGCATCCATCCCTTCGCATTGGGAGTAGTCGGGGCCACAGACACAGGACGACTTACGAGACGTGTCGGGATTGGAACTGGAGCGGGTGCTTGGTTACTCAGCATGACGCGAAGCCGCCCGACCTCGGCCTGCAGCGAATGCAGCTGCGTTAGCATGTCGGATTCTGCCGGCGTAGCAGCGGCCGATGCAGTCGCCGTCTCGGCGGATGCTGCATGGTCGGCACCAGCTGCCCCAGGATCGAACGTCGCCATGAACGTGCCGAGGTCGAAGCCTCCATCAGACCGTGTCTCCGCTGTAGTCCGCCCCACAGTGGGTGCCACCTCAGCCGCCCTGGCCTTCGCCGCCGCCGGGGACTTCTAAGCCTTCTTCGTGGGCGGGGCAGCTGCCTTGTCTTCGGCGTCTGACTCCGTGGCTTGGTCTCGCTCGCCTGCAACCCGACCTGGGGTCGAACCGCTGGCAGCAGCGACAGGACGTCGCACCACCTTCTTCTTGCCTTTGAGGACTGCTGCCAAGGCTGCACCAGTCACTGGCTTCGACGAGGATTGATTGCTCGTGTGCTGTGGTGCTGGGTCGGTTGTGTACCTCGCAGGAGCTGACTTCCACGTCTTCTCTGCACCAGTGACGTGTGGCGAGGCGGTGTCTTAAGCCACGGGAAAACTTTGACCTTGAAACTGGGATCAATAAACTCGATCTCAGAACACTCAGACTATCGCTAGTCCGAGTGTGGCGTGTGAGTCCTCGCTTGTAAACCCCTTTCCAGACTTGGTTCTTTGACTAAGGCTATGCCGTGGGCCCATTCATGAGGCGGCCACACCAGCTACACCCAGATCCAAGTATCTCCAAACAATCCTACCTGAGCGGAAATTGGCCCTGGCTCAGTAGGTCTCAGTCTGCACGTGTTGATCCGAACTCGAAATGCCCCGAATTTTCTTGAATATACGCACGTCACTTCACACACACACTTGTCCTCTTCTTTACTTAGACCCAGGACACGGGTCGTAACAGCATCCACTCTTCTCAGCGAACTCCGGCTTCGAGTCACTCCAGTCACTTCACTTCCTCCTGCGGTTCAGACTGAGAACCGCGTCAAGGATCGTCACACACTCCTCAGATCCAAGAGGAGTCAGGAGTTGTTGGCTCAGGATGAGCCCGTCCGAATCCAGAGCACTCGCACTAACTCTGGGACAACCGCGCACCACGCCTACACCAGGCGAGCAAACTAAACCAATTCCAGGAACACGTGAACCTGCCTCCACCTGGGGACCAAAATGGGATCCCAGAATCGAGACACTGCCGGTAACTGCAGAGCCGATCACCTTCGACCCGAAAATATGAAGCACCGCCAGGACACCAATCAGAAGACCAACGAACCGCGAGTGGGGAAATGAAATACAAAGCCAGAACGAGCGAAGTCGACATAACTTGGTAAATGGAGTTGAATTTTTATCTTGGAGTCCGCCTCACACCTTGGGGGTCACTTGGTCGACGTATGGCTGCACACAAATGCGATTTTTCCACACTCACTTGCGTCCTTCGGGGCAAATTGAACTCTGATTGAATAAACACATGCAAACGGAGGCCTTCTTCAGCTAGGGTGGCAGCTCCGCTATCAAATAGCTACATCTTGAAGTTGAAACGAAGAGAAGCGCGTTTAGTCAGTGACTTAGCAGCGCTTAAATCTTGAGCGGCGATCGAGCATTGGCTGGAAGCACGCAGTCAACCTGGGTTAACCCACGTCGTCGTCTGTGCGGACACCGATTGGCCGATCGCCATGAGGTCATCGAATCTTCGACAGGGTGCCTAATATAATTTGCAGCACGCCAGATATTTCGAACCGGACCCTTCACGCGAACCGTCGCCCTTCAAAAATTGTACACCATCCTGGGATCTGAGCGTAGAACTGGGACCTGGGATCCGGGAAAAAATGCTGGGACCCACCACATGGTCACTCTCTGGCGTGTCCTGCGACATCTCTCGATGGGTTGAAACTGGGCGGAATCTTCCACGACACAGAGGCTGGGTAACTGACGACCGACTGATGGACTGGAACCAAGAAATTTGGCTCACTTCATCACAGACGTCGACGTCGTCGGCAGGAGTCACTGTGCTCGCTGCGGCTTGGAGCTCGCTACCCGGCGGGGCGTCATCGGCCCTTGGTGCAGGCGAGCTGGGCGCGCTGGCTTGATCTGTGACTCAGCGAGTGATCATGGTGAGCTGATGAAGTAACCGCCTTCTTTCATGAGCTTGCCGCGTGTTTTTCTTGAAATGAAGTGAGGAGAGGAGCTCCGGACGCGCGGCAAGTGGGAGCTCAGCGGTTGGTTGCGATAGAACCAAATCATATGCTACTGGTATACCTCTATGGCAAAACTTAATGCGGAAAACATATTCCCCTCGCTGCGCCATGGGAATACATCATTGAGATGTTTCATACCTCGTTAGAATGGCCTGAACAGCACGAACCTGCTCAGGAAGCTGAGAAAATGGGTGAGTGGCGACGTCTGGAGAATTCAAACGACAATTTGGTTGGGTTTGGCGGGACAGATTTCACCTCCTTCTTGAACCCCTACCCTATTAAGGCACTCTGGACCATAAGTTACCACATTTATAAAAAAAATACCAAATAGTAACCGAATATGGATCCTAAATTCGGTGGCAACAGCGTCTCCCGTGGACAGAGATCTCTGCTTGTATTTACCATGCTTTGCAAAAGCAACTGAGTATAATTGAGAACGACAGGTTCAACTTTGGCTGTGGTCGCTTAAACAAGCTAATATTTACTTCAGTTTTCTCTTTTGAGGTGCACAAGCACTTAAAGCGAGTCCGTGAATCTGCCCCCAACCTCTCGACTGTACAGCACTGCTCTCTCCGCAGCCCGGTTTGCTGATCAGCGACAGGGGGCTCGCAAGTGAACCTACTGTAACGGCAGTGTGATGAAGTGGGCCACATTGCTTGGCTCCAATCTATCAATCGGTCGTCAGTTACCCCAGCTTCTATGCTGTGAAGGATTCCGCCCAGTTTCAACCCGTCGGGAAATGTCGCAGGACACGCCAGCGTGTGACCATGCGATAGGTCATCGAATTCTTCCCGGATCCCAGGTCTCAGTTCGACGCTCGAATCCCAGGATGGGGTACGATGTTCGAAGGGCGCCTGTTCGCGTGAAGGGTCGGTTTGAAGGATCAGCCGTGCTTCAAATCATTGCAGGCATCCTGTCAACGAATTTTTGACCTCATGGCGACCGGCCAATCGGTGTGCGGGCAGGCGACGACGTGGGTTAACCCGGGTTGAGCTTTGTGCCTCTAGCCAATAATCGCTCGCTGACTAAGCGCGTTTCACTTCGTTTGAACGTCAAGATGTAGCTATTTGATAGCGGGTACGACGCCCTATGTGAGGAAGGTCTCCGTTTGCTCAATCAGAGTTCAATTTGCGACGAAGGACGCATGTGAGTGTAGAAGATCGCCTTTGTGTGCAGCCATACGTCGATTGAGTGACCGCCATGGATGAAGGCAAAGTTCAAGATATAAAATAACCTTACCAAGTTTTTTTGCTTGCTCGTCCTGGCTTCCTATTTCATATCCACACTCGTGGGTGGTGTGTGTGCGCGCGCGCGTGTGTGTGTGTGTGTGTGTGTGGTGGTGGTGGTGGTGGTGGGGCACTTCTGACCTACCTGCTCTAAATAATTAGAGTCTAAGACAGCAACAGTGACGCGTCAGAGCTGGTTGAGCACATACGCACTTCGGCATTGGGCTCATGGCTGATTCGGGAGTCAATTGGAATAATTGCAAGCAACGCAATGTCGATTCGAAGTGTTTGATTATATCCGGGCAAATTTAGAAGCAGGATATCTTGTGATAAACTTCAACATCGACTCATATTCTAGGCGGTGGACGACATTAGCTCGGGGTACCAAATAAACATTTTTGTCAGAAATCTGCAGATACCAGACAACAGAGATCGATATACGTACCCAGGCAGTGTGCATAATGTGGCTTCACAAAAATAAGCTCGTCAAATCGTTGACCCACATCCAGCAAGTCGACATCG
>JAGDFM010000255.1:0-56936 GCA_019155715.1 Phytophthora pseudosyringae | reverse complement strand
AACCGTGAAGACGTGCGCTCGACTATTCTTGCACAAGTTGTACAGTACAACTGTATGTGCTGCGGGTCCAAGTCAACTCGTCTCTGCAGGTTAACTAGCCACCCGTTGTTGTCGCGCACGAGTATTTTGTCACTGGCGATAGCTTACCACGCAGCGTATCCAGCTGCGACTGCTCTGTCGTCAAGGCTCAGCAACATGTACGAACATGCCACTGCTGTGCCGCATCTTCGCCGACTCCCTTAGCAAACAAAATATCACCTTAGCCCCATGATGCAGCAGAGATGCACACCTGTCCGGGGCTGATTATTAGCGTCGTCGTCAGCTATGAAGGGGCATTCGTCAGTTAGCGCGGCACTCGCGCTTGAAGGATGTACATGTACAACGGGAATAATGGCAACAATTGAAAAGGTAAAGTGATTGCCATGTAGCCATGTTGTGGTCCACTTCAACGTTCGTTTCCATCCAATCCGGATCTGTTCTTTCAACTGGTTTTCCACCAATGGTGTCGCTGCATTCCATGGAAGATCGCGATGGCCGTTATAAATACTTCCAACAGTCGCATAGCGGCCGCCGACCTCCGCGCCGTCACGCCATTCCTTCCCAGGCGTCTCCCCGTGCTGCTCCGTGCGCCAAACTCCGCCCAGCTCTTCGCTAGCCGCCGCGCTATCGTTCAAGCCAAGGCCCGTTTCCAACCGATCTCTGTAGCCCGCAACCGCTCGCCCCCAAGCCATGGCCGACGCCGCGGAACTCAAGAAGAAGTGCGAGAGCCTCAAGGAGACGATCGAGAAGACCCGGGAGGCCAAGAGCGACGGCGGCTTCCAGAGCGCCAATGCCAGCGCCGGCGCCAAGCCCGCCCCGGGCGCGCCCAAGTGCAGGCGACTGCTGAAAGGCCACTTCGGCAAGATCTACGCCATGCAGTGGGGCGGCGACAGCTCGAGCCTGGTCTCGGCCAGCCAGGACGGCAAGCTCATCGTCTGGAACGCCCAGACGACCAACAAGATCCAGGCCATCCCGCTGCGCTCGAGCTGGGTCATGACCTGCGCCTTCGAGCAGAAGCAGCGCAACATGGTGGCGTGCGGCGGGCTGGACAACCTCTGCAGCATCTTCCACCTGTCGCAGGCGCAGGTGATGCGAGCCACCAAGGAGCTGGCCGCACACGACGGGTACTTGAGCTGCTGCAGGTTCATTGACGAGGCCAGCATCGTCACGAGCTCGGGGGACTCCAACTGCATCCTCTGGGATGTCGAGAGCGGGGAGGTCAAGACCACGTTCCGCGAACACTCGGGGGACGTCATGTCCGTGAGTATCAACCCGCACAACCCGAGCATGTTCATCTCAGGCTCGTGCGACTCCACGTCCAAGGTCTGGGACATTCGTACGGGGAAGACCACGCACACGTTCCAGGGACACGAGTCGGACATCAACTCGGTCGACTTCTTCCCCAGCGGCAACGCGCTGGGGACGGGCTCCGACGACTCGAGCTGCAGACTCTTTGACCTGCGCGCCTACGGAGAGCTCAACAACTTCAGCAACGACAAGATTCTGTGCGGAATCACGTCCGTGAGCTTCTCCAAGTCGGGCCGCTTCCTCTTCGCCGGCTACGACGACTACAACTGCTACTGCTGGGACGTGCTCAGCACCACGGGCACGCACATTTACCAGCTCGCAGGCCACGAAAACCGCGTATCCTGCCTTGGCGTGAACCCGGCAGGACAGGCACTCTGCACAGGCAGCTGGGACACGCTACTCAAGATCTGGGCCTAGGCGCTTGGCCGTCAAGTCGAGCAAGTCGTCGCCAGACAAGCAAGGTAGGAGGCGTCCTAGGCAAACCCCAAGCGAGTTAGCGATGAGTCGCAGCAAGAACATTTATATCAGCTCCTTCATTCTATCACTGTGTTGCTTCCTGATCATGAACCGTGGGGCTCTTACTTGCTAGTCTAGTACGTGCTCCTGGATATACGCCTTCGTCTCCATCACGCGTTGCTCGAGGTAGTCTAGATGCTGCCGGAACTCGTACCATTCGATGCGCATCGACTCGTTGGCGTCTAGTTCCTGCATAATTTCCCTGGCCAGCTCAGCAACGAGGCTGGAAATCGATGAAAACTGCGACTTACGTCGCGTCTCCGCGTGTTCTGGAGCTGTGAGCTCTTCTTCCCAAGCGGATTCGGGCGACAGTGCAGCCTCCGGCTTCGGTGGCGCCTTCACTCGATCTAAGTGATCAGCGAAGATGGACGCGAGGCCAGCTTGCAGTTCTGGTAGCGACAGCACAGCGTCTCCGTTCAGGTCGGAGGTGGCGAAGAGCAGGTGAATCTGGTTGGCGAACGACTGACTTCCGGTCTGTCTGTTAGTCTCGAGCGCGTACAAGACCCACTCCATCGCGCTCAGCGATCCGTTCCGGTTCTCGTCCAAGGAATTCATGAAGCTGTCGACTACTTTTTGACTCGGCTCCGACCCGCGCAGCAGCCAGATGAGGATTTTCAGCTCCTTGGTGCTGATCGAGTGCTCTCCATCGTCGTCAGCCGCGAGGAACGCGACGTACGGCGATACGACGAGGAAGAACGCATCCATGGAGATCATTGAGCTCGCCTTATCTGCCGAGACCGAGACGTTGTCTTCACGTTTGTTGACATCGTCGTTTGTCGTCAACCTGTTTTTATTCTTCATGATGCTCTTCATCGTCTTCAACAAGAAGGCGATCTCGTGCTTCTCGGCTGATGGGCAGTAGCGCTGAAGCATTTCTTCGCAAAGGTCCTCAGAGCAGAGCACAGCGTGTTGATCGCCCAGCTCGGTGGGCGTTGGGTCCATTTCCGCGAAGGTCATGAAGGCGGTGCAGATCTCCTTTAGCATCAAGTCGAACTGCACCTGGTTCTCGTAGATCACGCGGGTGTTCGCGAACTTTGCCAGGTACGCCATGGCGCTACGCTCATGAAGTACCCACGTCGTGAACTCGTCAAGGGAGATTTGGCCACTGCGATCTCGGTCAATGTGCGAGAAAGCGTCCGTGGCGAGGGCCTCGAGACAGTCGGTAGCTGGTCTGGGCAGCCCGCCCACCTTGCACAGCCCTCGAGTCGTGCAAAGCATCAAGAGCACGAGCTCGTCCTGTGTCATCTCCTTGGAGTGATCGAAGTCGAAGAGATCAAACAGCAGCGGGGCCTTCTCCTCCATGGTGGCGTCGCAGTACACGACGATCACAGCGAAGACCTCCTTCACGTCAACCTGCACACAGCACAACAAGAGTTCGATGAGCATTTTGTTGTTTTTGTCACTAAAGCATGCGTAAAAAAAACAAAGAACGAGTTCATGACAGACCACCTTGCCGACTTCCCATGAGTCGAAGAGCGCGAAGTGCTCAAGCGGGTCTTGGCACACGAGTGAGAAAACTTCGTCGAACTCCTCCGGAGTGACCGTCATCTTGTCCCCCACCGCGGCTTGCAACGAGTCGAAGTTCTCCTTGGCATCGTGAAAGTCATCAATTGTCGCTGGTAGGATCAAAGCCACACAACGAAGAATGCTGTTAGCTTGACGTTCCGAGTGCTTGGCAGAATTCGACATAAGCACTAACCTGCTCTGTATTCCTGAAGAAATACCACGAGAAGCGGTTAGATTCCAGTCAACATTTGAAGTCCTTCGTCGCCCGCACCTTGATCAGCGGGTCATCGCTCACGATCGGGTCGGATAACTCGAGGTTGAGTGTGTTACCCATGACCTTGCACTATGTGGTGGGAAGTCAAGACAAGAACAAGAACAGCACGTGACCTTTTTGGTAACGGTTGTTGTCACCAAAGACCGCTCACCAAACGGCCATGAGGTTCACTTTTAGCAGCGTTCGGCCACCCCACAAGCAGCTCTCGGGATGGATTTCGTCGCGATCGGTCTTGCCAGTCCACCGCCTCGACGTCTGACACAATCGAAAGGCTCTGCAAGTGCCAACTCGTCCCTGCCGCCTTTACTGTCTGCTACCAACGACATCGCTCCGTCTCCGAGAGGAATTGTCAATGACGTCGTGTCTCCATCGCCAACGACTGGGAACCACTTCCACCTGGACAAAGCACACTACTATCACCAGCCACGAGCAGCTCAAGTCGCTTCATGGCCGCTAACGTTTGCACCCGGAAGCCCCACGAAGCGAGGAACCGAGTCGACTATCGTCGACCTTGAGCCGTTCTCCCCCATCTCTCCAAAGGTGCGCAAGCTTCACACCCGCACACGCCTCGTAGACGACAGTCGAGCACGACCGGCGTTACTGCAAGAGCTGCTAGACTTTCTGCACGTCGAGCTGGACGGCGAGGAGAGAGAGAACGCTCCGAGTAAACCAAGTTTGCGGAGACTTCAGGCTGCACGTGAAGCGCTCAACAGACTCGTCGACGGCTTCAACGTGTACGCGCCGGTGCTGACGCGTATCCGAGACGAGTACGAAAGTGCAGTGGAAGCTCTATACGCTCGAAGCTTGCAGGTTCCGGGACTGCACACACGGCTGCAGAGTGTGGAGACGCACTGTCTTCGACAGCTCAGTGCGTGCAGTGCGGAGGCGAAAGCGCGATCCCTTACGCTTAAACGTCGACTGGCTGAGACGCAGGCGCTGTTGGCTGCTAGTGCAGCTGAAAACGCGCGACTCAACGCTGCGCTGAAAGGCGAGAAGGCTAACGTTACTCAGGCGGAGAGCAAACTCGCAGAGCTGCAGCGGTCCACGCTAGCGCTTGCGAGCAGCGTGCGTCGACACGATGAAAGCTTGCGAGCTGGGCACGAACGCTCGCTTGAAGACGCCAGGGCGCTGCAGAAAGTGACGGCTCGCTATTACCACGCTTGTGATGAACTCGCTGAGCTCAAGAAGACGATAGCAGCGCTGGAAGAGCAGGGGAATGGGGAGCACGTCGCAGCAGACAAGAACACCATCGCGCTACTCAGTCGGGAGGTTCAGGAACTATCCACAGCTCTAACCGCGGCGTCTGCACTGACGAGCTCGTCCAACTCGAACCAGGAGAATGCTGATAGCAAGCACGTGGCTCTGACCCACGCGTTCATCATGGGGCTGGACAACTTTGGGCTTGAGCTCGAGCTTTCGGATCTCTTGGCTGGAATCGCCAGTGCTTCGACTGTTCCCGAGGGCATCGACGCTGTAGCGACTACCATCACCCAGCGATTGAGGCACGTCCAACAGCAACAGTTCGCGCTGCTTGCTGCCAAAGGAGAAGCTCACGGAAGCCCCGTCGTCTTCCTCACCGAACCAGCCGAGCTCTTGGCTCTGAACGGAGCTACTGCAGACCAACTCGTGACTTGTTCCCTGTCGCCCGCAAAGGCAAACGGGGATTTCATCACTGGCCGAGGAATGGGCTCCGACGTCCCCGGTTACTTGCAGCACGACGGCTTGGTACGCAACCTTTTCTTCCCACGCGCGAAGGTCGAGCAGCTTGTCGGACAGGTCTGGGACCAGCTGGACGAGCAGCTCCGGGTCGCTCACAACCGACATTCCACCACGCGAGCCGCCTTAACGTCCGTGAATGAAGCCGCATTGAGTTCTGCTCCGGGTGCCTCGCTGCTGGCTTTGGCGCTTGAACGATTCTTGCAACGCTCTCGCGACACTCGAGCGGATCGAGTGGAGCTCGTGTACAATTTCCTCGCCGGCGTCGAGCGCTTTAGTGCTCCGTCCAGTGCGTGCAGCTTGTTCCATCTCGTATTCAGCCAAGAACTCCCGCTCGAGGCACGTAGCGACCAAGCTCGGGAGCTCGCTCGCCTTCACGAAGCGCTTGTGGTCGTGGACCACGATCGGCAGTTCTCCAACTCGACGTCAGACTCCGAATCGGCAGACTCATCGGCGATGTCGCTGCCTCCAGGGCGAGTCTCGCTCGCGGACGTGGTGCGAACGCTACGTCTCACCTTCCCTTGGAAATCCGACGCCGCCTTGAGCCAACTCCATCGAGCTCTGCTCGCAGACTTACGCGGACACGCACAGGTTGACTACACGACGCTGCTATCGCATCATCCCAGCATCGCTGCGAGCAACACGTTCAAAGCAGAAGCTGCTCGAGCTCGACAGCCTCCAGCAAAAGGTCAATTCACCGAGTGCCTCAAGACGCAGCGTCTTGAGGATCTGCTGGCCTTCCGATGCCACGTGCAGGGCCACATCCGAAGACACGTGCTGCCAGCTACTAGCGACAACGACGCCACCGAGTTCCCAGACGATTCTGGCGGAGCTCTCATGGTCTCACTGCACGATCTTCGGTCGTGTCTCCACGCTGCGGATTCGGCCATGCCCGAGCCTGACGTCACGCGGATTCTCGTCGCAGTCTCGGGCTTAAGCGCGCGAGAGTTGCTCACACACGATGACATGGTGCTGGACACCCGGCACGTTCTCCAACGTCTTCCGACGCTTTTGCTACGGCCTACAGGCAGATTCACAGCCGGGTAGCGCGAATAAACAAGAGCTTTGCGGTGTATTGAATGGTGTAAGTGGGGAACGCTCGCCTAGAGCGGACGGCCTGTGCGTAGATCCCACGGCACAGGTTGCAAGGAAGCTAAGGCTTTGGCTTGCAGGGCTAGCAGCGCGTCGCTGCTTGACAGACGAGGGACGTGGTGCGGTCGGGCCACCTTGTCTGCCTTCGGAAGCGCACTTGCCGTCCCAGAAGTAGGTTTATCGCCTGCCGGTTCGACCGGACGGAGCGCGTGCGGCTTCGACTGCGCTCTTGCTGGGCTCTTTTTGGCGTCCGCTTTGGCGTCGCTGTCCTCAAACCAGTCCTTGCACGGCATCTTGCACTCGCTGGCTTGGATCTGAGCCTCGTCTTGTTCTTCGCGCTCGAGACTGCGACCCGTTTGCCAGAGCAACAGCTTGGCGCCAGCCAGCCACGCTGGCGTTCCGGCTGTGCTGGGCAGGCGGCGAACGAGGTAGCCTCGGCCCTTGTGCAGGTGCGCCGGAACGCCAGCAAAAAGCTGCGCCGACGCATCGTCGTCCAGCACGCCGTCGCTCACGACGTCCGAGGACGCTGCAAGCGGCTTCAGAGTCATGAAGAAGCTGCCGCGACGGTAGATCACGCCCAGCACGGCGTCGTGCACGATCCCTCTCCACACCATCAAGTCCAGCGGCTGCTGCTCGCCGAAAGCGTCACCTTCGTCCACGACTTGAGCGAGCGGGCAGACCGAGCCCCGAGCCAACTCGAGCTCGAAGAATGACTCGGACCCGTCCTCGACCTCGAGCCAGCGAGCCAAGTGCGTCGCGATGAGCGAGTTCCCCCCGCTAGCAGCAGGAACCTCCGTCATGAAGTCCGCCACCCATTTCTGAGCCCCAACCAGGAGTTCCAGCAGTACGGAGCCGATCTCTTCCTGGAAGCGTTGGTGCACAGCTGCAAAGCGGCCCAAGTGCTTGGTGCGAGGGAATTCCGCTTCATGCTCACCACCAGGCCCCAGTATCTCGTCGTACACGCCCACAAAAGCGAGATCACTTGCTTGTGCTCGGAGCAGAGGGAAGCCACGAGACGTGAGGGCCCCCGTGTCGTCCAACATGCTCGTAGGAAGTTGAGCACTGCCGTGGTAGACGAACTGGTTGAACTGGAACACGACGGCATCGTCTACGACATCTCCAGACTCGTCGTCGGCGTCTCCGTCGTCCTCACTTCGCTTCGATTCATTTCCACGAGCAGGCGAGTTCTTCTTCTTCTTCTTCTTCGCCGGGTTTCGCGATTGAGGACGCCTAGCAAGGAGACAATAGAGCTGCGTGTCGTTTGCTGCGAGAACTCGACGAGATTTCTTCCCTGGGCTGCTTGCTTGCGTCCTTGTCTGCTGATGAAGTGGCAAAGACGATGACGCGTCCGTGGGCAGTGGGCACCACAACAGCAACTGCTTCAGATCTTCGTCGCTGTACAGGTAAGTTGTTAGCTCAAAGGACCAACGCAAAGGTGGCGTTCAAACGCACCTGTAGCGACGCACGAGGTAGCACGGCCCAGCGTTAGCGACTAAGCACATCGATACGTTAGTCTCCTATCGTGTGAGGAAGCAGCGCATCAAGGGATGTTGTTACCGTTCGGGACGAAGGTGTCTTCCAGAGCGAGTTCCTCGCTATTCTCCCGCAGCGTCGCGAAGTACGAGTCTCGCGAGTAGATGATGTCGAGCAGCACTCCGCGGACCACGAGCTTCATCACGACCAGTCGAACGCCTGCGTGGGCGAGGCCGTGGTTTGTATTCGGATGCGTCTGCAGCTCGAAGAACGCCGGGTTGTTGTTCTCGGTCGCTTGAGCCAGCCACGGCAGCTCGCGTGCCCCACGCTCCAGTCTCTCCTCCGTGCGCGGCTTGGCCAGCTCCTCCACGAAAAACTCGCCAACCTCGAGCATTTGGTACACGGCATCGCGCTGCTCCGCGCGTAGGTCGACCACGTCGTCAACGGCAGTGAGCGCGTCCTGCTGTGCGTGCAGTAGCGGCAGCAGTCGGGGGATGTCCGCAAGCTCCACGCCTCCTTCGTGCTGCCGGGTGAGACTCTCGAAGAAGCTGGAAGGTACACCCCGGTCCTCTTCGTCTTCTTCCCGTACATGGATTTCTTCAGGAAGCTCGACCGGGCCGTGGAAATAGTGCTGTCCGCTGGCGTACAACAAGTTCCAGCCGTCCGAGGCCTCTGCTTTCGCGTCCGTCTCGTTGCTTGAGGGCACGTTCCGGGACAAGACGTACATGCGGGCAAAGCCCTTCCGAGCGACTAGTCCGAACTCCTCCGAGTCGTAAGACGACAGCGAAGAGCTGTCACTGTGATCGCCATCGTCTCGAACGTCAAGCACATCATCGGCATCACCTTCCGACGACGGCATCGTAGGCTTGGGCTTGATCTTAGGCGCCGCGAAAGCAGAAGTGAAGGGACGGGGACGCCCAACGCCCGAGGAAACTCGGTAACGGAAGTGGTTTAAGTTATCCAAAGAAGGAGGACCCCAACGTGGGCAAGAGCTCGCTCATCAACGAGTTCCGACGGCTCTCGAACTCGGGCAAATAGGCAGAATCCAAACCTCACTATCCGTTGCTTAATAATATCTCACGCCAGCAGTCTGTCGAGGCATGTTCATGAAGTGCTCGCTCACTTGGCCATACACGTATTCAATAGAAACGGAGGACGTAGCCAAAGAGAGTCAGGAAGACCCCGACGCAACCACACCTTGTCCGTTCGAGACCGTGGCGGAGACGCAGGATCTCGAGGTGGACGCCGTCTTGGACGCAATTTCCCGGCTGCAGACGACTATCAAGGAAGCAGATCCCGTCTACCGACTCAAGCGCTCGACCAGAGACACCCACTCCAGCGTAATCTGCAAACTGACTCGGTCCTCCGTGTGCCAGACCTGCTTCCGGAGATCGAGCGCGTCTGCGTTGTTATGAAGCAAGTTCAGCTGGGAGGGCTGGCACCTTGCCAACCTGGTTGGTACTCGAAGGCGACACCAGCATGGACGACGGTGTGGAGTTCGTGGACGCTTCGTACACGTCCAAGGGATTTGGACGGACCGATTCTTCCGCTGCGATTGCGAGAGCGTCCGCCTTGAACGCTGCTAGCAGGCAGCGTACGCAGAATACCAAACTGCGTTGGGATACTCGACGCGTTGCTGGAGACAGGAAGCTGAGTTTCTTGGTGACGCTGCAGCGAGCGCACACGGAGTTGAAGCACACTTGGCAGGTCTTGGGACGACGGGCGGCGTTGGTGCACACGACGCAGTCGCGACGGCCACGGTCCAGCATGACCACGGACTTGTTGGTGTTCAGCAACCAGTTGAGCTTCTTCATCTGTCCACAGTGCGCGACCTTGCTGAAGGACAGGAGCGCCTCCGCCGTGGCCTGCACAGCTACACACGGATGGATGTTGCCCATCGCATCCACGAAGCCTTTGACGTAGAGATCGATCTTGCCCGAAGACTTCTGCCGATAGAGAAGGCAGATAGACGCGTTCGCTCGGACGATCTGGAGCTCGGTCAGCTCGCGGATGCTGGGAATCTGAAGCGAGTGCATCAAACTGTAGCCGATCCGTTCCCCGGCCTCCGTCTTAAGGGTGCCCATGCACTCCAAGTACACAAAGTCTCGCGGTCGGACGATCTTCCGGAGCAGGAAGGGGGCCCCCGTTGACACACTCCACTTGAGGTACGTCCCTCGAACGGGTTCCGTTGGGGTGGGCTCGACAATTGCAGCGAGCACTTTGGCGTCGGCGATCTTGTCGTTCGTGTACGACGACTTGATCTTGAGCATCTCCGTGCAGGCGTTGAGCAGGCCGAAGGCCATGTCGTTGAACTCGCCGTCCACCGTGCCAGTTGCCAGCACCCCGTGCAGCTTGGCCGATGCTGTCATGGCGCTCGAGCCAACTCGCTCCTTCGGGGCTGTGCGCGATCTCTCCGGGTCCATCGTGCGGACATCTCGGTACGACGCGACTCCTTCGCGGGACTTGATGGGCTTCCAGCGCTCTTTTGCCAGCGCACCTGCATCTGCACAGCGGAAGTCCGTGTACTCTCCAAGAGCTTCGTGGATGAACGCTTCCGACAACTTCTGGAGCTCGACTCGGTCCTCTTCCGACACAACCAGCGCCGGGAACGTGTCGCCTGGCAATGGGAAGCGCATGACACGAACAGTTCTCGACGATCGAAGCAGTCTGAACCCCCTCCCCCTCGTCGCACCAAAAGGAAGAATGGCTCTGCCTATCCCAGTGGGGCTCATCGAGCTCGGCTTCCGAGTGTCGTCGATCCAATGCAGAACCAGGGACAGTACCAGTACGAACGAAGGACTCTCCCCAAGTCGACCAGAATGGTAAATGTGCAACCACTTGTACGTGTCCATTGTTGGAGGGTCTCACCTTTCACCTATGTAGCATGACCCCCCGCCATGTTTCCTTCTTACCACACGGTGAACCGGAGGAAGCTCAAGTCGCCAGCCTCACCGAGGTGGCTGCACAAATCCTTCAACAGCATCTTGTCGTGTTTACGGCGAGCTTCAGAGTCCCGACACCATAGGCAGAATCCAAACCTCACTATCCGTTGCCTGCTCCAGGTTGTACATTGATGCTTAATAATATAGCGAGCTTAGCCAAAGAACTCCTGCTGGATGTCGGGCAACGTCGAGTTCGAGGGCGAAGCGGGCGTGCCGCTGTCGCTGGACGAGATCTCGAAGTACTCGAGCGGGTTCAGTCGTCGCAGCTCCTCCGACGCGACCTCGAGGCCGTCGGCCAGCACGGCCACGCGCATGCAGCGAGCGCAGAAGGCCAAGTTGCGCCGGACGATCCGGCGCGACGTGGACAGGAAGGCCAGCTTCTGCCTCACGCTGCACGTGGAGCACACCTGGTTCATGCACACCTGGCACATGTGGTCCGGGGACGACGCCTTCTTGACGGTCTTCTGGCAAACGGAGCACAAGCCGCTCGGCCGGTCGAGCAGCACGGTCTTCTTGGTCTTGAGCAACCAGTTAAGCTTCTTCATCTGGCCGCAGTACGCGCCTTTGCGGTACGACATGAGCGCCTCCGCTGTCGCGGGGATGGCCACGCTCGTGTGGATGTCGCCCATGGAGTCCACGAAGCCTTTCATGAAGACCTCCACGACGCCCGGGGCTTTCTGCCGGAACAGGGCGCAGATGGATAACGTGGCTCGCACGATCTGGAGCTCGCTCAGCTCTCGGATGCCCGGGATCTGCAGCGAGTGCATGATGCTGTAGCCGATCTTGTCCCCGGACGCTTCGTCCTCGAGGAGCCCGGTGCCGTCCAAGAAGACGAAGTCTCGAGGCCGAACGACTCGGCGGAGGAAAGCGGGCGCGAAGTCGGACACGCTCCACTTGATGTAGAGCCCGTCCACGGGGTGTTCGGGCGCTGCGTGGCTGATCTCGCACAGGATCTTCCCGTCCGCGATCTTGTCGTCCATGTACGCGGACTTGATCCGCATGTGCTCCATGCTGCAGTGGTGCATGCCGTACATCTGGTCGTGCAGGGACCCGTCGATGGTCCCGACGGTCAAGACGCCGTGCAGCTTCTTCGAAAAGCTCATGGACCCGACACTCTCGCGGAGTGAGTTCCTCGTCGCCGCAGGGTCCCCCAGCGCCCGGTCCAGGTACGACGTGAGGCCGTCGCGCTTCTTGATGAGCTTCCAGCGGCTGTCGTCGATAACGCCGTCCAGGAGCAAGGCGCGATACTCCACCATCGCGTCATCCACGAAAGCTCGCGCCAGGCTCTTGAGCGCGTCCTGGTCATCCAGAGGCAGCGACAGAGTCGGGAACGTGTCGGCGGGCAAGGGGAACTTCATGAGGTTGACGCTGCGAGTGGTTGGTCCAGGCCGAGAGCGATCACAGGGCAGATAGATAGCCTTTGATCCCGCCTCCCACGTCCACTACTGGGACTGAGACCTCGGCCAACGTCTCCGCTAAGCAGGCAGAAGGGCAAACGTTCGCCAGTTGTCGGATGCCCAGATGGTGATGGGGAGATACCGCGTTTGCTTGAGCGGCAGCATGTCGACCTAGCTCATGGGGTTTGCCTTTTCTCCCTCTGCTTCCCGACAGACCCGGCAGCGGTGCCGAAGCCACACTTCGCCCTCCCAGCCTAGGACCATGACATGACCGCATTTGCAGACAATGTCGGTGTCCGATCTGCTTGCTTGGCGGAGCACCGGAGCAGTCAACCGAGGCGGGCTCTGTCCGTTGAAGCAGACGCGAAGGCTCCGTCTCAAACACGCCAGCAGTGTATGCCATGTCAAGTCAAAGGCCTGACTCAAGCTACGTGTACAGTACATGTATTGCAAGCAGGAGCTCCAGTCGTAGACTCACGCCAGCGTTGATGCCCTGACGGTACGTCAGTGCGGATCTGGTTCTTCGGCTGAGATTGATTATCCCGGTCTCCATCTGACTCACAGTAACCTGTTGATGGATCTCGAAGCAATCTCAGTGCAAACATAGCTCTGATCAAATCATGTTGAAGCTCTCGTGAAGTGTACGCCTCATTTTGGTCCGTACACGGCAACAGTCAAATCTACGAATTACAATAGCGTAGATCGGACTGCGATGACGACGCAGGTGTCCACTTGCAAATGATAGTTAGCATTTAACAAAAGTCTGCAAAGGAGAGATCCTACAGTGTCTTGCAGCTATGGAACGTGTGTTTGGCCTTGGCTAATGCGGCACACTTTTTTTTGGAAGAAGAGTTGCTCCATGGTTCTTGCGTCACGATCGCTTCTACTATTACAATGAACGACGCCTGCCTACGACAGTCGCTGTCGTCAGGATGATCAGTGCCACATCTACCAACAATTCTTGTTTTTAAACCTTGCCCAAAGCTTTCTTTCGCTGTGAAGGATTGGAGACCTTGTACCTGTAGTACATGTATGATAATATCAAATATTATTTGGTCGAAAGATGAAGTTGGGGGCCTCTTCAAACTCCGATTGCAGGAAGTGAAATGGCCAGTGCTAACGTTCCGACTTCGCGTCCACGTATCGCCCAGATTTTCGATCCAAGGTCAGTAATTTGTTGTTTTCTTTGCACTTAATGTTGGACGCTGGCATCCACGTCTCGTTTTTCTAGCATGAAAATCTACATTTTGCGCATTGGGATCCTTTGCTGTTATGCTATGAAGTCGGAGAAGTTGTGGAATATGGCCCTTCCAATTTACTGTATGATATCTGTCTCGCTTGATTTTGAGCGTTAGAATTAGAACAAAAAGAAGCCGAGGAGATGCACGCACTCAAGAGCAAGGGGAAGAGCCGACGCTGATAGCGCTTCCAGTCAACAATAGTTCTGTCTCTTGGTTTGGAAGCAGAACGGTGTTGCTGGAGTTTATTCATTTTGCTCTGGTATTTGTCTCGGCTTCACAACCTTCCGCAACTGACCTGGATCACCCCGCGATTGCTTTACAAACTGCACAAGTTACGAGAAGATGCGTCCAAAGAGTCCCTTGGGCGCGTCAGGTTCTAGGAATTTCATCTCGCGCGCTTCGCCCAGGAAGCGCGCCACGGCGTCCTCGAAGGCCACTGCAGCTTTCTCCCCTTCGGCGGTGATCACCGGCTGTCCCATATTGGACGACGTCAGCACGTGAGCGCTCTCCGGGATGACTCCGCACACGGGCAGCCCCAGCATCTCCTCAATGTCGTCCACCGACAAGCAGTCGTCGTTCTTGACGCGGTTGGCGTCGTAGCGGTTGACTAGCAGCCGCTGCTTGACTGGTTCCCGTCCTTCCTCGGCTCGCAGCGACTTGCTCGCGATGAAGCCGATCATCTTGTCCGAGTCGCGGCAGCTCGAGATCTCCGGGTTGGTCACGAGGATGGCGTCGTCCGCGAAGAACATGGCGTGTCTCGCGCCGGACTCGATGCCCGCGGGCGAGTCACACAGAATGAAGTCGAACTGGGTCCTGAGCTCGTCCAAAACCTCCTCCACGCCTTCCACCGTCAGCGCCTCCTTGTCGCGCGTCTGACTGGCCGCCAGCAGCGACAGACGCTCGAGGCGCTTGTCCTTGATCAGCGCCTGGTTCAGGCGGCAGTTCTTCTCGATCACGTGGATGAAGTCGAAGATGACGCGCCGCTCGCAGCCCTGGGGAAGCGTGTCAAAAATAAAAGTAGCGTAAGCGACCGGATCCTTGCATAGTTTACTCTTGATGTTTGTATGCCGTTTACGTAGCGTACCAGATGCAGATCCAAGTTGCGGAGACCGATGTCGAAATCGATCAGACACGTGCGGAAGCCGCGCTGCGCCAGCCCGTAGCCCATGGAGGCAGTGACCGTGGTCTTGCCCACGCCACCCTTGCCTGACGTGATGACCACCACGCGGCCCGGCGGCTTGGACGCGGTCGTGGAGGCGCAGCGCAGTAGCGCCGACGACGCCCGGCGCGCACGCACTTGGAAGGAGCTCCGCATTTTTGACAGTACTGACTGAAGACGCTAAGTGCGATTTGTTTTATCACGGTGCTGTGATTTCCTATTTCCTACAGTAAACGCTCAGAGCGTTATTGTCCGAAATCCGATACTTCCTCCGGGTTTGAAAGATTGCAATAATGGCCTATCCACATACATAAGGTCTTGCAGGTTTTTATAAAATTTGGACGACACAACAAAACAGAAAATCCCGTGTGTATTTATACATCAATTACGATGAAGAACCACCACAGCCTGGCGGAACGCAGCCAAGTCGCACGCGAACGACTGAGGCAGCTCGCCTATAAGCCTTAGCTTGCTTTTCCCACAATGAGGAAGTTTGTAGTCGTTACAACCCCCAACTCCCATCACGCACTCCATCACCTTCTGTAAGGTTAGGAAAATATTGTCGAGTTTTTCTGGAGCTAGTGCTGCATATGACTCCCTCACTGCAAGGATTAGCTGGTCGATGTTGTAGCAATCTTCTTGATACTGAAGCGCCTGTATCGATGAGAAGTATCCTAAATTGAGGACATTCATATCCGGCGAGTTGGCCGGTTGAAAGGAAAGCTTGATGTTCCATCCGTCCGCTTTGCCGGTCGCCAAGATATCGGGGTCGTCTGACTTGCAGTGCGGCGTAGCATTATCCTGTTGGATTATGATAGGATTTCCCTTGTCAAAAGGCGGCCACTTGTCCTTGATAGCGGGTATAACTTGACACAAGAGGTCACCTCATGATTCACTGTATCGAGATTTTCGTCTCAATTGTACCAGCAAGTCGGTTCTTGCTGCTGCGCTGCACCTCTGTCTGCTTCGTGAAGTCCCATATGTCAATTTTACCATAAAAATAACCTCTCCCTTATTATCATATCTGCAAAAATCACAAAATAAAATATTAGAGGGTATAACAATTGACAGTAACCAGTGCAGTACTCACCGTGGCCTCGCTACTCCAGCCAGAAACATTGTCTTGCCGATGAATCCCTTGCTCTTGCGCTCGCGATGAGGCACAGTCTCTCCGGGCAGCACGTAGAAGACCTTCTTATCCTTGTCCTCGTTGAACCACCTCCGTCCACATGCACCACATTGTGCATAGGCGAGAAGTGGGCTCCGTTGCGCTCGTGGACAACATGCTGCATAGCGTGGCGAAGGCGGGCCAACTTGTTGGCCTTGGTCAACAGTGGGTGGATGGTGCTGGAGTGGCGGAGGATGGCCCCTGTAGCCACTGCATCTCGGACCACCGCGCGCGACACGCCTAGTTCGCCGGCAAGGCACGCTTGCGTCATGTGGCGCCGAAACGGTATGTCCGCGATGCGCTCTAGCAGCTGCTCTCTGTCCACCTTCTTTCGCCCTGACGCCCCCTTTATCCGGATGCTAACGCCGTCGATGCCGTCCTTCTTGAATGCCTCCTTAAACCGGCCCCAGATCCGGCTGATAGTGCTCTTGTCAACGTCGAACTTGGTGGAGGCGTCGCGCTGCGCGTGGAGGTCGTGGCGCCCTCTAACGCTGTGTAGCAACAATAATATAACGACATCTTGGCGCTCCCTAGTGCTGAGGTTGGGCTTTGTGGCGGCGGGCATAATTGCGTCTAGTCATCGGTGGTCGAGAGGAGGCCAATTGAGTAATGAGAGGTGATCGCAAGCCGAACACTTTTGGGCATAACTTTTTTATTTGAAATTCTTTTTTGGCGCTTGAACCGACATCAGAAAGAGGGGATCAAACTGCGTAGATTCCGCCAATCAAAATACGCAAAGCGAACCTACAGGCGAAAGCAGGTTTTAGCATATGTTTTTCGATGCAAACTTTTTCAACCGGAGGAAGTATACCGGAGCTGATTTGCAAAGCTGGCCAGCATTAGATAGTAGACAAGCTAGCTATATCCGGCCAGATTTGTACATGTAGGTGGTGCTCCGAGCTAGGAGTCCGTATTGCCACTTTTCACCGGAAAAGAGACCGCCTGAAATATATCCCAGTCGACAATGTCCTAGCTACTACGTAGTCAAAGCAATAGATTCTTACATAGTAATTACACCATTATATGCAGATACGAAGTTAATATGTAGGTTCCAATGGCTACTACGCTCAGCTCGTCTTTAGTTACGACCACCTCCGAGACGGCCTTGAGCTCTTAATTCTGGTCGGATTTATTTAAATCGGAACCAACTACCCTATACGCTGTCCATTTTAAAGAAATTGGACTCCGATATAGGGCGTCAAATCCAAGGGCAAAATCGTTGAATCCACAATACAAGTAATAAACTACGCAGCTACCACCGCAGCCGACTGAAGGATCGGGCTGAACCCCAAGTAAGGGTGGTAGTCTACTTCCATCAATGTATCGTTGTCGAGATCGTGGCCCCGCTCACCATTCTTGCCGCGACCGTGATGTCAGACTCGTTGCACAGGCGTGTGTAGAGTTTGAACGCTTCGGACGCCCACCGGCCGTGGAATTGGATGGTGAGTGCATCCACTCCGGCCCGGTAGGGGTTCGTTGGTCCTTCGGCCCTGCGCGAGTGCGTGTTATTCTGACGGTGGTCATCTCCTCACCTGTGGGCGGCGCCATACCTTCAAAAACCAGTGGCTGATCGCGCACGCACCTACGCCGGCAGCATCAACCCTCGGAAGTTAGGTGAACAAGGTCGTCGACGTTTTCGTAGTCTCGGCTGTACGATATAAAAACGTAGGGTTGTGTAACGCCTTGTTCGACCGGTAGTCTTCGGGCTTCTGGCAGCGGACGAGCTCCGAAAATTCTTGAGTGGCATGAATGTGCGGAGGCTGAACTCCGACATCGCCGCTGGGAGATGCTTGTTGAGCTCGTAGCGAGAGTCCGTGGTGGTGTCCTGGGAAATAGGCGAAATCGTGGGCAGGCGTACGCCTCAGAAACGTCAGAGAGGCCACCCGAGAGCAGCGGGCTGGAATCGACGAGCGAGGAGTATCTGGGTTGGGTGTGGCGCAGATATTCGGACTTTGTTCCGAGTCCGGGTGGGACGCTGACGCGCCAGGAGATGTGCGGGTGTCGGGGTCGAGCTCTGCAACGGCCCTTGCTGACTTGAGTATCCCGCCGATAAGGCCCAATCCCAGGATGGCTACAAGTGGTGCGGTGTACATGGTTTAGTGTACCCTTCGCGCTGGAGTGGCACGAAAGCTAATACGAGATGGGCCTCAGTGATGACCCGAGGTCGAGAATGCGCGTGGGGCCCGCCAGTAGGACCAACATTCCTCGTCCTCCGGACGGCGTATGAGGCGGAGGTTGTGGGCGTGCAGTGAGCCGTAGTGGGCTTCGCAGCGAAGAAGGGACAAGGGGGACGGAAGGCACGCCAAAGAGACTATGGGGGGTAAGTCTAAGGTGTATCATGCGTATACAGGAGCACGGAGGATGCCGACGTTCGTGCTTAGTGAACCAGTCGTAAAACTTCCTAGAAGCAGCAAAAATGAACAAACAAACTAAACGATTTTCATTTTTCTTGTTCTTCTTAGCGTTCCTACCTGCAGCCACACTAGCCACTTCCGCTCGAGCCGTGCCTCATATAGGCGCAGCTACCCGACCCCATCACCATTGGGAGGATGCGCGACACTGATTCAGGCGTCGGTGGCATCCCTGACAGTTAAGCTGCCTGGGTTCTCGACGGTAGGTGCATGTGTACTGGCAGATCGGGGTGGCGACAGGACTGCAGGGAGGAGGCCGCATAGTTCTTGGTGGCGTGGTCGCCGCTGTGGGCAGTCGACTTCTGACCGGCTTGTGGTACGGTCGTGTGGACACATCGACGACATGGGTTCCGGTGGCGAAGTCGCCATATATATCGTCGGCAGGTGCGGCACTGCTGATCGGCCCCTTGGGGTTCACAAGATATTAACCCTTTCGCGAGCCACCTTTTTTAACTATACTATACAAAGTTATGTCATTGGTCTTTAATCACAGGTAGAATCCCTATTTTGACTTCTTTTTACGAAGAAGTGATAATATTTAGGCGTGTCTCGTGCGACATCTGATCCACTGATTTGCCAGTACAAGCAAAATTCGAATATTACTTAGTGTTTGTATGGAAGTGATTACTGATAGCACCATTTCTGACTTGTTATAAAATACGGTCGATTCTATGCTGAACTTGTGTAAAGGAAGCAAAAGGCTCCCGCTAACCCTTTCGTGCGCCACTTAGGTATAATATACCAATCTAAGTCAGTTGATTCTTAAAGGGCGCAGTGAGCGTCCTTTTACCAAATCAGGGTACTCTTTCAGGCCATCCCTTGTAACATATCAACTTCAATGATTTTCTAGTGTACCTGATACATGCAACAACCTTGATTTTAGTATGCCTCCATGATTAGGGATCGTACCGTTTATGTTATGTTATAAAATACGGTATAAACTAACTTGAACTTGTGTAAAAGGGCGCTCCCTGCACCCCTTTAGAGGCCATCTCCTACCGTGTTTTTTAAAGACCCCTTAAAGGGTTAAGATGATCGATTTCAACCTTGTTTTGCAAAACAGCTTAAAGGAGACATTTTGCTCCCTTTTTTCATGAAAGGGTTATGCTGTAAGGCGAAGAGCATGTATTCAGATTCCCTGTGAGCAGTTGGCGCCGAAGCGCTGGTGAAGCATTAATGGCTCGACTGCTTCACGCCCGGCGATGGTTGGCGGTGCGACGGCCAAATTACCTGGTGATGAGTTGGCAAGGCAGCCAGGAGGTCGGCGGGCCATGTAATCGCCCTGCCGGCGAAGGCACACGTGGCCTTGGTGCCACCATATGTTGGAAGCAGGATCACGCCGTCGTGCACGCTGAGAAGAGGTGCAAGCTGGGCAACTCGGCAGCTGGGAACGCAGAGAAGATAAGCGGGATGGGCAAGCTGGGTATGCCTGGCACGCGGCCCAGAGTGTGAAGGCCTGCGAGGAGTAGCAACAGACAAGTTAGCACTGGTTAATCTTAATCACTTCAAAACTCACCCCCTCGAGCACTCTCGTCTTCTCAAGCACCTTCAAGCATTAAAAACCGACAGGTTATGAGCCCAACCACGGAGAAGATGGACGCCAACCAAGACCAAGCGCCGACCAACATCCGCAGCGACGACGACGCAGTCAGTGTCGCCTCCATTGCGGTTGACGGAGTCGCCAAGCTGCTGGAGATGGTAGCGGAGCTCAAGGGAGACGTCGGCGCTCGCCTTCATAGGCTTGAGAGCCGCCTCGTGGACGATGATCAAGGGTCGATCGTGTCGTCTGGAAGCAGCACCTTCCGTGCTTACGCGGAGGCGCACTCCGGGATTGGTCGTCGTATGACAATAGCCTCACTTGAGGACGAAGTCATGCCGGCCCCAGCGCGACAACACGCTGCCGGGGCTGCTGTGGCAGAAGACGCTAGCGGCCAACAAGCTCAAGCGCCTGCACAACGACTTGGTGGGAACGGTGGCGGGTATGCGCCGGCCACGCCAGGCCGCACGGCACCTCGGCTGACAGTACGCGACGTACGCGTAGCCATCGAGCCATTCGCTGGCAAGGAGCTCTATAAGGGTTTGGGCGCTGGTTTCGCTTCGTGGGGTCGCCGCTTTCTCCGGCAGATCCGCATCGCGGAGGAGCTGAGCAATATGACGTGGCCTGAGGACGTGAAGTTGGACGTGCTCGGCAGGTACTTGTCGGACAAGGCCGGCCAGCACTTCAATAGCCAAGTCGACGCCTGGTACATGGAGAACCCGACGCTGTGGTACGCCATGGACCAGATGAACGCGACGTTCGGACCCAAGGTGTCCAAGTCCCAGGCGCTGCAGCACTTCACTGCCAAGAAGGACGACTCGATCACGTGGAGCGACCACCTGTTGTACCTCATGGCTGTTAGTGAGGCGATCGGCGGCGCCAACGACCTGGTGCTGGAGAACATCGCTAAGTACGCGAGTCCGAGGGAGGACTTGCAGGCAGTGCTACTGACCAGGTACAACCCGCACAGGACGGACCATCTGCGGCAAGCAGAAGAGCTGGTGCACTTTGCACAGTTGTCAGACCACGGTAGCACCAAGGGCAGGTCCAAGGCAGCGGTCGCGGCGGTCAGCAACACCGGGAAGCAGAACTTCCCACGGGGAGAACCTACGCTCGCGGCTCAAGGGCAGCGCGCAGTTCTCGGTGCGCGTGGACGGCGAGACGCGGCTCATGGAGCTGCGCGAGGTCTACTACGCGGAGGACTTGCCATGGAACATCATCTCCGACGGCAAACTGGACGAGCGCGGCTACGAGCTGCGCTACCAGGAAGGAGCTCGCGCGCTCGTGCGGCGCAGCGACGGGCTCAAGCTGTTCAGACGTGCACAAGGACAGCAACCACGTGCTGGTCGTGCGTGTGGCCGATGAAGACAAGGTAAACGGTGCAGTGGGTGGCGCGGAGTCGCGCGTGCTGGCGGCGCTCACGGAGGCAGCAGCCGAGTCGGTACCTGAGGCACAGGATGGCAGCCTTTACCACTTCCACCTACGGCTGGGCCACCTGGCCTACGACACCATCGAGAGGATCGCCAGCGACCCGGCCAGCGGGATCCGGCTGACGGACATAAAGCGACCGGTGTGTGTGACGTGCGCCAAGGGCAAGCAGCGTCGCAACAAGTAGTCGCGCAAGGACACCGGCGCCAACGCACCGATCGATCGCATCGGTGGCGTGATCTGCAGCGACATCAAGGGCCCGATCACACCGCGCGACTGGAGGGGCAACAGGTACTTGATCAACTTTATCGACTACAAGACCAACTATTGCCGCGTGTTCCTGGCCAAGACCAAGGACAGCGCGACGAAGCAGCTCGAACACTTTCTCGTGTACTTCGAGAAGCGCTTCAACTGCAGTGTCCACTGCCTAAGGACTGACGGTGGCGGCGAGTACAAGGTGGTGGATCCGTTCTGCAAGACCGCAGGAGTGAGGCGCCAGGTGTCTGAAGCCGACAATCAAGCCTCGAATGGGAAGGCGGAACGCATGCACCAGACGATCATGGGCATGGTGCGCTCCATGATATTTGGCTCTGACCTACCGTTGAATTTCTGGGGGGACGCAGCGGAGTACGCGGCCTACATCTTGAACCGCAGTCCAACGCGGAGCAATCCGGGCCGCGCGTCTCCACTCGAGATGCTGACCGGACAGAAGCCCAAGGTGACGGACATCGTTATCTTCGGTTCCCCGCGCACAGCGATCCGGGAGAAGAAGCATTCTTCTCCACAGCGTGGCGAGCGAAATGTGGAAGCTAGGGGTTGCGGTGACGCTGTCTGCGATCTGGAGACGGAATGTGAACAGACTGCACCCCGCAGGAAGGCGGCAGTCGGCCCAGATAGAATCGGGTGCAGAGGTTCGATGCAGTGTCCGGGAGGCCTACGCAAGATACAGAATGAGTCTTTACCCACTGACGAAGACCACGGCGCCAAAGATCAAAGTAGCGGAGTACATCAGCACAGTGTGGCATCAAGGAACAGAAGAAGAGGAAAGCGCACGGAGGGACAACATCCGGCGGGTGGGGTTCTTCGACGGAGGTTCGCGAGGAAACCCAGGACCGGGAGGAAGCGGGAGCGTTTTGCTTGATATATCCGATGAATACGGGACAGTGACATCAATCTGGGCAGCGACGACGGCATTGGGTAGTCGGACAATGACGTATAATGTGGCGGAGTTCATCGGGCTCCACAGGCTTCTGCAGCATGCGAACGCAAAGGGGTGGACACGAATCTCGGTAGTTGGGGACAGTGCGCTCGTACTGCGCATGATGCAGACAAGGCAGCCGCCCAAATCAAATCGCCTATTACATTGGTACAGGCTCTCGAGGAAACTGGCAGACCTGATAGGAGTGGAGAGTTGGCAGCACCATTACAGGAATCACAACAAGATGGCAGATTGGCTCGCCAACCGTGCCATGGACAGCAAACGCAGCGAAACGGTGAGCTTCGGCAACGATGACAAGCATCACGTGCTGTATAAGGAAGTGGCAAAGCTGATGACAGAGGATGCACAGCAATGGAGAGAACAGGCGAGGAAAGTGGATGAGGGAAAGCAAGGGATGGCAGCGCAGCAGAGGGAGGGCAACAGGCAGAATGGTTGAGTGATGCAGAGAGGCTGAGAGGCTGGGAGGGCAGCGGGCAGACAGACCGGACAGGATGCATATCCCTGGCTGGAATGGTTGTTAGAGTTCAACCCGAGCAATCGAGATAGTAACACAATATACCTTACCCATTAATAAAAGATGTCAAACGATATCTCTACTGTGCGAAAATCCCATGTCCATTCGACTGTTTCCGCATTTTGTGTTTTTATGGGTTTCCCTCGATCGCTCCCTCCTCTTAGCGGGATTTCCTGTTAATGGCATCGGGTACCTTCGATTAACTAGACGTACTCTCTATACAGAGGTAAATTTCGATTTTTCCCCTAGGAAAGCGTATCTCAAAAATAACTCCTTGAGTAAATATTGTATTGCAGTTTCGATACAATGATTATTTCGGAGGGTCTGCGTATAATACCATAGCTCCCTGAAAAGGGCTTCGCAGTCTTGTGTCTAACGCTGCAACGGCCACTCCGTCCCCGCATTTCCCTCGAGCATCCATCATGCGGTAAAGCATCGCTGAGATCGTTGTGGGTTTATGAAATCACGAAAATGTATTTGAATCATCAAATTGGTTATAGCCACTTAGTTAAGCGTGGCATTCCTCCGGCACGTAGAACCACTCGTCGTCTTCGTATTTGAGCTTCTGCTGACGGAAAAGCTTGGACTTGAGGAAGAAACCAACGAGGAGGCCGGAAATGGCGCCGATGCCGGCGGAAGACGCGATGGCAAGAAGCTGGTACCATCCCTGCTCGCTAGCGGAGCGATAGGCACGCGCAGCGTAGACGTTCGTCAGACTGTCTCCGTAGAAGTCGTCGGAGGCCGCGAACGTGACGATGGCACCGGCGAGACCACCAACCACACCCGGCATGCCGTGCAGGTTGAGGATGCCGCACGTGTCGGACATCCGGATGACCTGCTCCAGGCGTGGGGTCACGTAGCAGAAGCCGACGGTGGACGCGATGCCAACAACGAGGCCAACGGTAATAGCAGCGGCAGGGCTGATAGCGAGGTTGCAGCTCGTGCCCATGGCCACGCCACCCGCGAGCGTGGCGTTTTGAACGTGCACCATGTCGAACTTCTTGGTGTGGCTCATCATTTTCGTGGCAGCGAACGCAGAGGCGCAAGACGCGGCAATGCTCAGCACGGTGTTCATGACCGCGCGCTCCTGCTGGAAACCTTCCGAACCGACCAGAGCCGCGTTGAAGGACGGCCAGTACATCCACAGGAAGAGTGTTCCGATCATGGCGAAGACATCCGAGTGGTAGCGAGACGTGTTGTGCACCTGCTCGCTCTCGGTCGGGACTCCCAGCATCGTCGTGACCGCGAGTCCGAAGAACGCGCCGAACGTGTGGATGACCATGGAGCCACCAGCGTCGCTGACCTTGAACTCCTCGAGCACCAGGTACTCGTTGAAGGCGTAGAAGATAATCTCAAGGAACGTCATCCACACGAGCTGAGTGGGGGTGGTCTTACCCAGGACGGCTCCGAAGCTGATGAGCACCGCACCAGCGGCAAAGTCGCCGTTGATCATTGTTGGGATGTCCAGCAGCTTGGTCGTGAAGTGGTTGGAGCCAATCTGGTGGGCCATGGTCACGGCGATGATGCCCCACTGGAGGGACAGCACAGCGACGACGAAGTTGAGCGACACGGCGCTCATGCTGTACTTGCGCAGGAAGGTCATGAGGAAGCCGAAACCAATGTAAATCATCACGTGGACGTCCATGTACATGGGGTACGAGTTCATGGTGCTCACTGTGTCGGCGTCGTTGTTCTTCGGGCTGGGCATGTCGAATTTGAGCGCGAAGAAGATCAAGCACACGACCTCGAACAGCACGAGCGACAGGGCGAAGCATTTCTCCGCCGTCGGCGCGTGGCTGCGGCCATTAGGTGTGGAGACGGCGTTGTAGTCGCCCTCGGACGGCATGGTCGCGATGGAATTCCACATTTTGTCCGCGAAGGCGGAAAGTCGGGTGAACACCATAACGCGCGATTCTTTTGCTGATGCTAGCTGCTGAGCTCGGCACCGGAAAATGAAGAATGACGTCTTGCAGAGCAGCGTTGGGAGGCGAAACCTGGACCAACCGAAGTGCAGAGCTGTAGTTGCACTTGGGGATCGCCTGTTGTTAAAACTGCGGCTCAACTTGAACTTGCCCATTGATTAGAGGAAAACCAAGATCATCTGGATCGGCTTTTGCATGGGATAGTGCTGAAATACCTGCATGCACTGGCCGACAGCGCTCAAATAACGAGACGAGGCACGAGCGTCGTGGCGTCGTTAGCACATGAGACAAATGGGTGTGTGACGCGTGCGACGCTCTGGGCACGAAGCGTTGCCCGCGTTGTCCTCGAGCGTAGCGTTTACGGCAAATGTGCCTGCAGGTCGTTCCAGTGCATTGCTGCTTGCTGTCAGATCTATCCGTTGCACAGCTGAGTGGCCGCCCTTGCGTGGGCTCTCAATTTTTGATAGGCGCTCACTAATATAACGTTGTAACCGGGGATTAACCTTCGTGCTGGAAGATAAGATAGTGGAGCGATGCAGTGAATCTTAAAACGACGTAACCGAATCTGCCACCATTTGCGCGACTGCTGCAAGTTCAACGTGAGGATTGATATGCAGACGCGTAAGCGCTGCAAGGCCGAGCGAGTGTAGCCGCCGCTATGGTGCAGTCTTGGCGGATACTACATGTACATGTAGTCGACTGAGAGGTGGAAATACGAGGACCCGACAATGCCATGCTTTGTCTGAACCGATACAAGAAGTACCATGTATTGCGGGGCAGGATTCCGGTGCACTGGAAAGGCGCCTCTGCGTGATCAATTGCGCAGCGACATATGCGAATGGCGCCATTCCCATCACCGCCCGCTGCACCTGCAGCAACAATCACAAGAGCGATTCTGGTGCGAGTCGATCCAAATCGTGCCTGGTGAAGATGCGAAGTACTGTACGTTCATGAAGTACACGCTCGTGTAGCCACGGGGGGCGGTTGCGGGAAAGGAAAGGCTCCTCTAGCTGAGGCTTGTGCCAGCGCGGAATGACTTGGTTGGTCAGCATCGTTGCCGATCGATCGGACACACCCGGTGCTGAATCCCCATTGACCTAGAGGCTGGTCTTGTCGTGGTCCCAGCTGTACAACCACGCGGTTACCGTCTCCGACACTGGCGCTTTGGAACTTGCAGAGACCAACTTGGGGCACGTGTTGCGTCTTGAAGTTGAAGGCGTGAGTGAGATTTACCGAAAGGATCGAGAAGCAGATGGGAGCGTGCGGCAGAAGACGAACACTGCTGGGGGCGCTCTATCAAAGATCCACGTCCCGGAGGGGTTCGGACAGTGTAAAATACCAAATGTTGGCGTGCGACCGGGCCGAGGAGCTAATGATGCTCAATATATCAATTTACATGACGCGCTTTTTGCTCCGATGGATTGATTATCCGCAGCTTCCAATCAACCTCCGGTAGATGGCTACATTTCCATCGACCCAACGGATGTGTTATCATAAAATGCTGTGTCCCTCCAACGTAGTTGACGCACAAGCCACATGAACATCTGAACAGGTCGCGAGTCACCATGAAGACTTCCATAGCAACTTGCTGTCAGGAAAGCACGATTCCGATCTTGCACTACAAGTACATGTCGTACACACACCTGTCAGCTTCGGTTCCCTTCACTACACGTATCCGGACAGTACACAACCACTTAAAGATGACTCTAGGCGAAAAACAGGCGGAGATCAGACTGCGACGAGGGTCGGAAAGACGACATGGACGAGATGGACGTCTGGTCTACTTCATACGCGATCATGAGGTTCGCCTCCAAGAGCTCATCGTGCGCGATTTCCAGTGCCCTCGAGTAGTGCGCAGCGTTCACGCAGCCGGAGCAGAACGACAATGTGTACTGCCGCGCCTTCCTCGACCTCCGGTCCACGAAGCTGAGCTTCTGGGGCTGACGACACTTGCTGCACACTCGGCCTTTGCAAATGCGGCAGAACTTCTTGGACATCAAACCTGCCCCCTGCAGCTTGTGGCACACGCAGCAGACGTCGGGCTGTTGAGCGTACACGATGTTCGCGTTCTTGTTCAGCGCCCAGTTGAGTTTCTTCATCTGGCCGCAATGCACGACGCCCGCGTAGCTCAGGATCGCCTCCGCCGTGGTCAAGATGGCTACACCCGCAGCCATGTTGCCCAGCGGGTCGCAGAACCCTTGAAGGAACAGCTCGACGCCCCCTTCCTCTCGCTGCCTAAAGAGACTGCAAATGCTCAGATTCGCTCGAACCAGACCGACGCGGCTCAAGTCCGGGACACCTTCAAACTCCAGCGAGTGCAGGAAGTTGAATCCGATGCGCTCGCCCGTGGGCGTCATCACGATCCCGGAGGACTCGACGTACACGAAGTCCCGCTTGCGTACTATACTCGACACGAGCATGGGGGCCGATCCGTTGACGCACCACTTGATCTGGAGCTCGCGCAGCGGGTCAATAGGCGATGGACTGATAATCGTCGACAGTATCCTGCAGTCCACGACGCCGTCCTGGGAGTACGCGGTCTTAGCCATCATGAGCTCCTCGGTGGGGGCGATGGAGCCGTACACGGCGTCCTCCATGAGCCCTTCGCAGTGTCCAAGTCCCATGACCACGTGAGTCTTAGCCAACGCCCCTGGCGTCTCCAGCAACTTCCGGAAGCTCAACTTCTGGCGCACGCTCTCGTCCGCGTCCCGGTCCTGGTAGACAGTCATGTCGCCGCGCTTCTTGATCTGCTTCCAGCGCTTCTTGCAGACCCGGGGCCGGCGCAGTGTTCGAGAGTACTGCAAGTGCTCCACGTACTGGTCGATGGTCTCGTTCACGAAGACCGACGCCAGCTGCTTGATGCACTGCTGGTCATGGAGCGGCAGGTCCAGCCTCGGCATGGTATCGGGCGGTAGTGGGAACTTCATCGCGGAATGAGATCGACGTGTCGAAGGGCAAGCTCGGATTGCGGACGGAGGGAGATCGACCACTGGCAGCGATGTCGGTCAGCGGGAACGGCCTCTTCTCCGCTGCAAAGCGAGTGTCGACAGTCCCACGGCCAGCCGCGACGGAGACTGAAGCGCGCGAGACCAGGCCTGTGAATCACCCGGTCGTATGGCGGCACGCACTCGAGTCATCACCAATGTTTTGTGCGGTGGCGCCGTCACGAACGATCGGCGTGAGGCGGTGACTGGCTTGTGATCATGGTGAACATGCCCGCGGCCAACTCTAACCAGTGTTCGGAACTTGCACGGGGAGTCTGGCGCTGGTGAGATGGCGACCTGCGCCCGAACGCTTCGAGATCGGTGTCACCACGGTCGCACGTCGATTGCTGGGTACGACGCCGATGGTCGTGGATTCGCAGCGTGCTGGTCCCAGCATCGCGGGCTTCGACTGGGTTAAAATAAGAACGGCCCTCGAATCGACTCGTGGAATTCCATGGCGACTCCCATGGAATGCCACCATGATTTGCACGTCGGACCGTGGAGTACATGTAGCCATGTCCTTCCCTCCTTCGCGGGGCAGACAAGCCTCGACTGCTTTGGTGACGGGCGTGGATTCATCTCGCTGTTAACACCCTCGATGAGCGTCTGCATCCGTGCCAACTTCCTGCCGGTGATGTTTATTATCCCCACTTCATACGCACGACTACCTACAGACGTCTTTCGGCTCGAAGAGTGCTGCTAATACTGCTCATTGAGGTCGTCAAGTGGCACGGGCTCGTTGCCCGACGAGCTGCCATACGTTTTGCTCCACTCGTACACTTCGCCGCGAGTTAGCACTTCGTCCCGCGCGACCGCCTGTGCCTTGGACGCGAGCGCATCGGTCAGACATGGCTTGCAGAAGTAGACGTCTTGCTCCACGAGCCGGTGGTCCGGCAGCATGAAGCACAGCTTGCGCACCTCACGACACGAGGTGCACACGTAGCGGAAGCAGACTTTGCACGTGCGTCTCCGCTTCTTCCCGCCCAAGAGATGTAGCGCTAGCTTCGGCGGCTCCTTACAGGTCACGCACCGGTCGGCGATCTCCGAAGTGGGCCCCCCGTCGACCGTAAGTCTCCGATTTCGGATCGTCCACACGAGTTTCTTCATCTGCCCGCAGTGCACGTTCTTGGATACAGACAACAGAGCTGCAGCAGCCGAGTGCAGCACGATAGAGCGCATGAGTCCTCCGGCGGGGTTGAGGTATCCTTTGATGAACACTTCCGTGGAGTACGGATCCTTTTGGCGGTAGCAGGCGCACATGGACATGTTACCTCGGATATACTGGTCCAGTGGCGGCGTCTCGAGGAACTGCACCGAGTGGATGAGCTGGTACCCGATACGCTCGCCGTTGCGCAAATAGTCGACGCCTGTGGACTCCATATACACGAAATCTCGGTTCTTGACCACGGCGCGAACGTGCAGTCGCTGACCTTTCTCCATCCACTTGATGGTCACTGCCCGGAACGGATCTCCTGGTGTCGGGGGTACGATCGTGGCCAGTACGTGGGCTCCGATGAGCTGGTCGTTCACGTACGACGTCTTGACGCGCATCTGGTCCAGCGTGGGGCAGATGTACCCGTACACAGCGTCTTCCAGATCCCCCCGCACGGTACCCGTCACCAAGATCGTCGGAAGCTCGGATCTGGGCGTGTCGGCATGCATCGGCATGTCGTTCCCGCTGGAGCTGGAGCTGTCGTCGTGGCTGCTGCCTCTCCGCTCTGAGTAGGCGCGACAGTCGCCCTGCTCGCTCACGACCTTCCAGCGCTGCGGGTCCACGCGGCTGTTGTCCTCGCTCAGGAACTGCTCGTAGAGGCCGATGTGGTCCTGCACGAACATGCGCGCGAGGTGCTCGAGCTCGTCGGCTGCTGTGCCATTGAGGCTCAGCGGCTGGAACGGGTTCGCGAAGCACTTGGTCATGACGATCAATTCAGAAGTGACGAATGGTGAGGGAGCGACTGACCTTGACCAGATGCCACGGAGGTTCAGCCGCGCCAGGGTCCGCGTTGCACGGCCATCGAGCAGACGAGGACACGTGAAGTTGAATGGCACAGGATCGGCCGTTTTTTTCTGTTTTCGCTAGTCGGGTCTCACTCAGCGAAGCATGCTGCTTTGGAGGTGTTTTATGCAGAGGTGTTAGACCGACAGAGTTGTCTTTGCCTAATAGGTAACGACCTCTGGGTAAGTATAATGAGTTGATACATCACTAGTAGGAGGTACTGTTTTGGAATCAAGGTCTCACTTGAGCACTAGCTTTGCTTCAATGTCCCTCGTGGCGAGTAATTGCAGGGGGGGACCGCCAAGGACGAAAAAGAAAACAGAATCAACCACAGGGACAAGCAGCGCAATGGCACTGCCGGCAGCGCTTTGGCGAGATTTGCGCGTCGGCTGAATGTGCTGCGCCAGCCCCTGCGAGGACGGACTAAGAGCTGGACGGCGCCTCCTCCTACATCCGCTCCCGACACGCAAAGGGCTCCCACGCTTTTGCTATCGCCGATCATCGCGACGCAGGATTTCTGTCTCTCTGTCAGTGTACAGTGTAAATGATTGCTGGTCAGCTTCAACGCAGCGATCTTGGCGTGATCAGCACCGGCACTCAATAACGAGGCGGTGACCAAGGGGGGGGGGGGCTATTAGCTGAAAGCTGTTCAGGTACAAGCGCCTGGCAATGAAAGGTCCATGCTTAGGCGATGAAATACCAGGCAACAGAAGAGTTATTGCCAAGAAGTGATCGCTCTTAAGCTTAAAAGTAACACGAGAGACCAACGGCACATCGCTGCATGCAGACTCTGCGATTATCTTGACGGGCACGCTTACTTTAACTCCGCGACGGCACGATGCCGTACAGCGTCTCAGACTTGGACACAGTGCTCCGGGAACTAAAGCCTCCTCGTCTGACAGGAGGCTCATAAACAATGTAGACAGCGATCTGTACACCGCTCCGCTATTGTTATTGTTTGCGTTCGAGGCGAAAGAGAACAAGTTCGAACAGAGCCTCGCGTAAATGACTGACCTTGGGTAGCGGCACAGCCAGCAAATCCTCCGGCAGTTGAGGCGTATTCCAACACCTTGCACATGTGACTATTTCCTCCCGAGAAAAATGATAGCGGATACATACATGTATATACCTTCATTCAATCTTCGTCTACAACTTCAACAGTGATGGGGTACCGCAGCATCCACATGGATCGAGGTCACTCGCCGTCGCATATCCCATCCGGTACAGTAGCAGCACGGTAGGATTGGACGGTCGAACAGCTCAGGCGTCGATTCCATCGAGAATTCTGCACTGCGGGCCTAGTGGAGGAAACGATGTACATTGCCGGTAAGAATGGGCTTTTCGACGTGGTGCTATGGGTCTACGAAGAGTTCAGTTGGGGCCCAAAGCTCTGGTGTTCAGGAATCAAAGAATGCTCCGTGATCGACGCCGCTGCAACTAACAGTCATCCGGACATTGTTCAGTATTTACATCAAGTGGGATGCAAGCTGTTGTAGAGATCTTGGCAAGGAGAAAGAGGGAAATGGCGAAGGACGAGCACGAAGCCTTGATTGAACTGTTTTACTCGATGAAAATTTAAGCCTACACGAATGGAATGAGGCCGGAAAGACCGATCAGCCTGAAAAGTCCGTCAGAGGCTATGGATGGTGCCGCAGCGACTGGTTGCCTCGAAGCAAATTAAATAATCATTTGTCAGATATATTGTGTTACAACAGAAGACTGCTGAACTCTCAGGATCATACTTCGAAGTTGTTCGCTGGCTTCATAAAAACCGAGCGGAAGGATGCACGACAGCTGCAATCGGTCTAGCTGCACTATATGGCCACTTAAAAATTGTACAGTTGAATGATAATTGGAATGAAGGCTGTCAGCTGCGGAGAAACCATGCTTTTTTGTGATTATTCTCGTTTGAGGACGGCAACATCTCCGAAAACTCGACTCATTCAGCTTGATAGAGTCTTCTTGCACGCCACAATCAGAGGCAGCTCTACTGTATGTACTGAGGTGTCGAGCGGTAATGAAACATCCCTAACGACATTCTAAAAGTCCGAAAACCTTATGCAGTATGTACCCTCACAGCCAGCAAATGACCATTCCTTGGATTTTTTATGGATATAAAAATAGGAAACCTAAAAAAAAATATTATGGGTCCCCCTCTAACTATCCCAGTAGGACAATGCCGCCTTCGCCTCCGTTGCGCTGGTATTCCGTTCTAAGGCCTCGCTCAGCTCTCTCTCTCTTATGTGACACACAGCGTGTCGTCGTTCCTCGACACTTCAGTGGAGCTGCAGCTCGGGGAGGCCTGCAGGTTCGGGTCTTGTCGCCTTCTGGATCGAATCTGGAACAGTTCCGTGGATTTGGAATCCGAGTGGAAAGAGTTGTGGTCCGTTCGCAATTTACTGCGCACGGAAAAATATTATCGGCAATTTATGTTTACGTGGGCGATGGTGGAAAGTGTCGAGTTGAGACATTTGGAAATGGTGCGGTGGGTCTTGGACCATTTTCCGGACTGCAACGTGACGTGGGAAGGCGGCACGAAGATCGGGGGCAAAGGAGCCATAGAGATCATGAGGTTTTTGCTGGAGAACGACCCCAATTCGGATGAAATTTTTGAAGAAGATAGTGATGAAGAGGAGGAAAGTCGACATTCAGATGGGAATCTTGGATGCGGCCCAAGCGGCGTATGAAGGCTATCCTGACCTGGTGAAATTGATGTACGAAGCTACGGGGCAACACCCTAGAGAAAATAACATCACGATGGTGTCGGCTGTGACTAGTGGGGATATTGAGTTGGTGCAGTGGCTGCTGCAGAGACTGGAGATGGAGCCATCAAAAGGAATGGCGGAAGCTGCTGCTAAAGGACATCTCGGGATGATTCGGTGGATGTATGAGCAGGGATACGGACTTGAAGAAGACGGTGGAGTGCTGCTGAGAGCAGCTGAGGAAGGGTACATGGATATTGTGCGCTGGATTATTGACCGGGATTGGGCGAACGAGGAGCTCGACACGGATGACGAGTACGATAACTACAATGACGATTGGCTTGGGGCTGAGTATGTTATCCGTGAGTCTTTCATATTACCAGCGTCGGAGGAGAAGCGAGCCTTGCGATCCATGCTGCAGCGATCAATGGACATCTGGAGATCCCGAAGTATCTACGAGCTCGTGTGCTAAGCAAAGAGGATAAAACGTGAGAAATCCGAAGAGCCAAGAGCAAACTGAAAGAGTAGGCGGGGCAGCTGGGAAACGAGCATAACGGTGCGGAGGTCTCCAGGAAAATCATGATAAAAGCTGCGGAGAGGGGTTTGCTTCACGTTGTCAAGTGGTTGTTCATGGAGTACGGAAGCGACCCTAAGATTGACATTTTCGGGTTCTTCGAAGTTGCAGAACAGGAATACTATAGCGCCATTAATACAGCGGCAGGAGCCGGCCACTTGGAGATTGTTCAGTATCTGCATGCAGTGGGGGAAGAGGCATGTGCTCAAGCTAAGCTCAAGCAACAAGACCAGCCAACGAAAGTTGGTCTGTTCTCATCCTTGTGGTCCGAGGGCTCGCTGCAAGAGACGCCTGGATGTACAAGCGCGGCAATGGACAGCGCTGCTGCTAATGGGCACCTAGAAGTCGTCCGTTGGCTTCATCAGCACAGAAAAGAAGGCTGTTCAACGGACGCGATGAATCTTTCGGCTCAAAACGGACATTTAAAAGTGGTGAAATGGCTGCACGACAACCGGATGGAGGGCTGCACAGTGAAGGCGATGGATGAAGCGGCTCGTAGTGGTCAATTGGAAATGGTAAAGTGGCTACACGAGCACAGGAGTGATGGATGCACTGTAAAGGCAATGAATGGGGCAGCACGAGGCGGACATCTGGACGGCTTCACTTGAATCGACACGAAGGGTGCACTTCAGCTGCGATAGACGGCTCTGCCTCGAGCGGAGCTTTCGATGTCGTGAAATGGCTGAGCTGTAACCGCTCGGAAGGCACACCACCGCGGCACCAGACAAAGCTGCCCGAAATGGCCACATTCGCGTTTTGCGGTGGCTACAAGAGCATCGCGACGAGGGGTGCACGACTGCAGCGATGGATAACGCGGCGTTGCAGTGTAAGTTTGAAGCACTGTTGTTCTTGCATAGAAACCGACAGGAAGGGTGCACTACCGCAGCGATTTTATCGTCAACGAGTATGGAGATACGCCAGTGGGTATCTGAGAAGTATCCCGACGTCTTGGGAGCAGACATTGAAGACATTTTACTCTGGTAGAAACACAGACTTGTGCTGGGCTACAGAAAATGGTTATAGTCGAAGCGGTATTCATTTTCAATGTATGATTTGTTACCTTCCGTTTCCTCGCTATGCGTAGGTATCGCTTTAAAGTTATCCAGCGTACCGAAGGTGAGCCATGGAACACTAATTTACTCTGCATAACATTATGATAGTTTTTTTCCGTGCCACCTTAGCATATCCAGACTCATCACAACGATCGCAAATATCAGGGATAACACCGTAGCTACGGAGAAAAAACTTTCTATTTCCATGCTGCCAGAAACGTCCAAGAACGCCTCTTGTCAGAGCGAGGAGCATGGTTTTCCCTGTGACTTTCGTCGCGGCAACATGTAGTCCAACATCTTTACAACCCTCGATGGTCTTGCATTGCCTTACTTACTCGCTGCCCTCCTCGTCAAATTCAAGAGGTCAATCGACGGGTGTCCATTCACAGCTATAGTTTGAATTGCAGGGCTTTCTTCACCTCCCGAATTGGTGACGAGGCGACAATAATGACTCTCCTCGTCGAAGCGGAAGTCATAACAACTGACCTCGTTGTCGCTCTCGTGGTCACTGGGAGGATCGAGTCCTTCCCTACCCCAGTCTTTTTCAATGAAATCCACCGCACAACAGTTATTTGATCAGCTTCTGATGATTCAACCACGCCATAATCTTACATGTCGCCTTAGAATTCAAATATGCTGACGTGACCATTCGCGGCAGCATCACGTATTCCTTACCGAGGAATATTCATAAGGCCTCATTTGCGATCACAGCCTCTGACTTCTTTATCGTTCCTTATATCAATTCCATCAGAACGATGTCTCTCTGGCTCCAACTAGCATAACTGCTTTGCCATCACTGTCTGTGTCGTCGTCGTTACTTTCGAAGAGCATTGACTTGAACGCCGATTGTGAAGCAACATATGCAGCTGCAGCTTTCTCCAAACGCTTTTGTCCACCAATAGACCTGAATATGATCACAGGGCCAGTGCACCAGATCCATTTTGAAGCGTCCACTATAAGTGAAGTCTCTAAGCCTCTATATGCACCCTCTGACCACAGCGAACAGACTAGGAGCGACCTGCATCGGCAAACGAGAGCTCGTTTGTCGGTCTTAGAATAGAATTCACAGGCCACCGGTGAATCTACCGTAGAAAAGATGCTGAATGAGTTAGAGGCTTTAACTCGGGCTTGGACCCGAAGACCAGCGCACAGCCAGCAGTGACGCAAAGGAAGAAGCTGTCATGGCAGCAATTAGGCGCTTGCTACGTGTACCGTAGCCTACATTCTGTAGGAGGGAAGGTAGTCAATGCAAATCAAAACGAAGACTTCTCGAGCTAGAGTTCCATTCTGAGTGTATTTCCTTTCTTTCTCCTGTAAAAAGGCAGACGGCCATTGTAAGTCATCAATTCCGCGTGGAATCCGTCACCAGTCTTCGCCCTCGTCCTCCTCGTCCGACTCAACATTCGGGTAGTGCTCCGCCAGCCATTTCTGAATGTCACGACTGGGCGATTTCCTGTGTGCCGGTCCTGGCGACTTCGAACCCTGTGCAAAATCAACAACGCCTCAAACTGCCCGCCCAGCGCTGCGTTGTTCATAGCTGCTGTGCTCCAGCCATCCGTATTGTTGTCGTGCAGCCATCGAAGTACTCGCAGGTGGCCGTTCCGAGCAGCTTTGATTATCGCCGCTGGCGTACAGCCCTCGGAGCGGTTCCTCTTTAGCCACTTCACAACATCGAGCGCTCCGCTGCCAGCAGCCCCATCCATCGCCCTCGAAGTGCAGCCTTCGGACCTGTGCTCGGTCAACCACTTCACTACTTCGAGATGGCCACCCTTACTGGCCTCGTCCATCGCTTTTACCGTGCATCCTTCTGTTCGGTTCTCGTTCAGCCACTTGACAACCTCAAGATGGCCATTTTTCGCCGCAAAGTCCAACGCGTCCTTTGTGCACCCTTCCGTCCGGTTTCTGCTGAAGCCAATGGACAATTTCCAAGTGGCCATTGGCGGCGGCACCATCCATGGCGATTGTCGTACAGCCGGGTTGAGTTGGTTCCTCAGCCCACGAGTCTTCTGACATCCACTCCACACTGTCCATTGACGCGTCGTTTGAGCCCCCGTTGCTTCGGCTTGCCCTCGTCTTCACTTCAACGGTACTCCCGTCCGTCACTTCATGCAGATATCTTACGACTTCCAGGTGGCCGCCCCCCGCGGCTGCGTCCATTACGCTGAAGTACATGTCGTCATCCTCGTCGTAGAGCCAAAACATCTTCCTACCACGTTTGACGGCGAACTCCGAGTAGAGCCACTTCACAACCCCCAGGTGACAATTTTGCGCGGCGGAGAGCATCGTGTCAATTGACACTTGCTCAGCGTCAAACATATCCAACTGCCGCGAAATCAACTTTATGTGCGATGCAAACGCCGGCGCTCTCGAGACGCCTCCTTCTCATTCTTCGGAGTTGCGACGCGTTCATAAAGATACTTGGCGATCTCCACATGCCCATTGATCGCAGCGCTGTGGATAGCAAGACTCGCTTCCCCTCCCGACACTGGTGATGTGGAAAATTTCACCAAACACGTAGCCATCATCATTCCCGTCACTGTCCACGTGCCCTTTCTCCGCCGCCTTTAACAGCGTACCAGCACTAACTTCGTCGTCGTAGTGCCCGTTCTCGTGCATCCACTTAAGCATCTCGAAGTGTCCATTAACAGCCGCTTCTTGAACGCCTTCTGCGGGCCATAGATCCAATTTCTCCTTCAGCGACTTGACCAACTCGATGTCTCCACTTCCTACTGCTGCCTTCATCGTCTCTTCATCAGCTCTGGCGCCGCTTTGCGTCTCTTCGTACAGCCACTTGACGACGTTCCCATGTCCTGCACGAGCAGCGTTCGCAGCGTCACAACCACCCCAGTGGATTTTTCTGCGTTTAGGACCCTCACTTTTCGATTTTTCTTGTCCAGTTTCTTCATCCATGGCGTCGATATCATTGTCAAGGAAGTACTGAAGAATCCTCAGAGCTCCGGCCTTCGCAGCTTCTTGCACCACGTGCTGGTTCACTTTTAAAACTGGAAAATGGTCGAAAATCCATTGAGCCATTTCCAAATTTTGCCGTTTCACAGCCGCAATAAGAGTCAAACTGAACTGAAATTCTTGGTAGCGTTTTTCGGATCGGAGAAGACTGCGAATAGACCAGGAAGGTGACACAACTTGCTCCAAGTCGACGTCACTGTCCCAGATGCGGCCCAGCAGCGTCAATGAGTTGAACTGGCAGCCTCGGTGAAGAGGCAACTGGACTGAAGAGTCCAAGAAGGCGGAGACGGTATTGGGGACATGGTCGATGGAGGCGATGGCTGGTCTGGAGCGGAGCACCAACGCCACGGTGAGCAGGGGAGCCATCGTGCAGACTGAGAATTGCCATTAGTGGTCGTGATTGGCTAAAAACCGTCAACGTATCCGACACTTTTCGTAAAACTTGGAAAAAAAAAGTCGAAGTCAAATACTTCGAAGTACTTCGTAGTACAGAATAAATAACAGTTGATTTGAATTCGATCGACGCCTTGTCTGCAACTTCCATGATATGGAAGGCTACTCACACATGAAAGCATTTGCTAAAACCGATGTTGTGTTAATTGAAGCAGATAGAAAAATCAATTCGGCTGTAAACAGTATTTGATGTCATGTATCTATCGCGACACAAAAGCCAAGTAGGCATTGCCTACTCGGGAACCCATACGAAAATCCAAAGGGGATACAGCGCCTTAAAAGGCACGGATTTTGCCGGGCGCTCTGCAATTATGGGTTATTTTCGAGGATCCATTCGTGAATCTCAGGCGTACCGTTGTTGGCTGTCGCTTCGTCCACTTCTTGGCTACAACGTGCACGAAGGTTGTAATGCAGAAATAGTAGCATTTCGAACTGATTGGATTCTGCGGCATCATTGATGGCCTCATCCAAGCAGCCTTCCCGGCGGTGCAAATGAAGCCAGCGCAATATATCGATAAATCCACCTTGAGCAGCGTTATTCATCGCTTGTTTCGTACATCCCTCCGCTCGGTTGGCATGAAACCATTTGACCATTTCCAAAGACCCGTACTCTGCGGCGCCATCCATCGCCTCCGTCGTGCACCCCTCTCTCCGGTTAGCATGTAGCCATTTGACGACATCGAAGTACCCACAACGGCCAGCTCGGTCCATTGATTTAGTTGTACAACCAGCGCTGGTGTTCTCGTGGAGCCACTTCACCACTTCTAAGTGTCCGCATTCTGCCGCCCCATCCATAGCTGCCGCCGTGCATCCTTCATTGCGTTTCCCATGTAACCACTGCACAACTTCGAGAAACCCGTTCCTTGCAGACAAATACATAGCTGTACTGGTGCAGCCCTCCAGCCGGTTGGCGTGGAGCCACTTCACAACTTCCAAGTGCCCATGCTCCGCTGCAGTATCCATCGCTTGTTTTGTGCACTTCAGGCCGGTTTGGCCACCTCGCTTGCGTTTCCTCGCGCTTAAAGCTATCGAGACCTTCAAGTCGTGCAAGTATTTCACAACCTCAATGTGTCCGCTGCTGGCTGCTGCATCCATCGCGACCTGGGGAGGCGCGCCACAATTGATTAAATCAATCTCAGGATCACACCTATATTCCGCGTACAGCCATTGTACCACCTCGAGGTGACCGTTCTCCGCAGCCAATCCCAGCGTTATAGCAGTTACGGGAGCAGCTCGCATGGAGACACCAAGTTGTTGATACAGCTCCTCCATATTGCGCCTATACCCCGCTCTCTCTAAACCACGCTGCAAGCTGTTCGTCGGCTTTTCTGCGCGTACTCGAAGATACTTTGCCACTTCCGAGTGGCCATTCACGGCAGCATGGTGGATAGAGAGACTTACTTCTCCACCCAAATCTGTCAAATGTTTCTCGACTGTATCATCAGCGTCACGGTCGATCAACCAACGCACAACATTCAGCCGCCCTTGATCTGCCGCCACCGCCACCAGCCCAATAGCAACCTCAAGTTGCCCTTTCGCATCCAGCCAACGGGCCTTCCCTGTGCTGCGGCCGAGTGTTCCAGCTGAAAACCCTCAGTAGTCTGAGGCCAGATAGCACCGTTCTGTGCTAACCAATCTGCCAAAGGGACGTCACCATTGGCAACTGCAACTCGCAGTGCCCGATCTTTGTCGTGAACTCCATCCGGCAGGTTTTCCAGCAGCCACCAAACCACGTCACTGCGTCTGATTGCGACTGCAGCTGCCAGGTTCTCTGCGCTCCACTCAACACGAAGGCCGACTTTTTCATCTCGAAGCTCGTTGTCCGTCGAGATATTGTCAATTTCATGCAGAAACTGCTACATCTCAATGGACCCAGAAGATACAATTTGGCCCACGGTGCGTTCGTTCACTGTGCATCCTTGGAACTTGGCCGCAAGCCACTTGACCATTTCCAGATTTTTCAGGTCCACCGCTTGTTCAAAGGAGAAATGAAACTAATATTGTCGATAGTGTTTGTCCGTTCGCATATATTTTCGGATACTCCATGGCAAATTTTGGGTTCTCTCGGAAATGACGTCACTGTTGGCCCAAATTCGGTCCAGGAGTTGCATCGAGTTTCGCTTGCACGCCTCGTTGAGTGGGAGCTCCACGGAGCAGTCCAAGAAGACGGAGACGGAAGTGACGACGTGGGGGAGGTCCCAGAATTGCTCTTTGGCGCGGAAAAAAAGAAGCTGGACGACCAGCAGCGGTGTTGGGATGGCGTCTTCCATTTTGACTTGCAAATCAAATTTGATTTTTGTCTGACCGAAATTTCATCCAGTGACCATTTCGAAACGCAATATTTGCCTAAAGCGAAATTTATTCACTACCTAGCACACGAAATCCAGGTATGCATTAATTTCGCTGAAGTTCTCGTCCTTGTGATAAATGGGCCGTCACCAACAATTGATGCTGGACCACGGAATATCATGCTACGAGAACTCTAGGAATATCATGCTACGAGAACTCTACATGTAGACTTTTACCCACTGCACGACGTCTTGAGGAATGAAATTCCTTGGAAACAACTCAAACAGCAATTGCACCATTCTAATATATTTATTTGTTCCATTGCACTTTGCTCAAAGCAAACCGGAAGTATTGAAAGCGCCACTCCGCGTACAAGACTGCGAAGAGCAGGATCTCGTTTCAGATCCACGGAGCGTGCCTACAAGCGCTATCATCCCGAGTCAGCACGCGCTATCAAACAGGATTGAAGAGTCGACAAAGGTGGAGATGGTGTCCACGGCATGATCGAGGGAGCCAAATACCGGTCGGGGGTGGAGAAGAAGCGTCACGACTAACAATATAGACGTCTTAGTAGCCAAGGAAGCTATCCAATGTACTTGGATCGACCTCGTTGTTTTACTTGAATGAATAACGCGATGTAAAGGCTGAGTAAATTGGCAGAGTTGTACAGCGTCCATCCGGATCCTTCGAGCGACACTTATCCTAAAAAACTCTCGGGCCATAGGTAGCATACCATTTCTCGTAGCTGTTGTAAAAGCGGTAAACGAGGGGATGGGCCGTGCCACTGCGAATACCCATTCTGGCATAAATCGTCTGCGGCTGAATGCGAAGGCTCGCAAGGAGATGGTAGAAAGAAGTCTTCAAAGCCGAGGCAATAATCGCTCGTTCTTCAGTAGACTTGTCCTTTGTCGCCGTCGCGCTCTCTTGCCTGAGGAGCTTTTTAGTGTCCAGATCGGTGACGCCTTGTGGGGAAATACGGACCAATTGAGCTGGGCCGGATTCCAGCCGGCCGGCGGCATTGATCAGGCCGGTTTCCGCGACGGCTGCGACGGGATTGATACTCCCGAGGAAGGCGACCACAAGCAGCAGCAGTAGCGCTTTTCGAGGCATATTGTTTTTCTAAGATGACGGGGCTTCGGGGCTTGGAGCTGGTCGTGATGTTGGGAAGTGATTGGAACGTGTGGCGTTTCGTTCAGCGCATGCTTGAGGATCCATTGGATGACGCCACCCGAACACAGCATGCCTAGCATCCTGGGATTGTGTATAGACGTAAAGTACAGAGTTCGAGTTAATGATTGCGATCGAAAGCGACCTATTTCCATCCGCAAACACCTCCGCATTGCGCATGTGTACTCAAGTGACGCTATCGATACAGCCGCAAGGACTAAACACTTTGACGTCTTGTTGTTCTTACGCAGCCGATACCAAGTAGGATTTTCAACGGGGGGGGGCTTTCGGCCACAAGGAAGTTTGGTGACTTCTGTGACGACGTTGAGTCCGATAATATCTACGACTGGTTGGCCGAGCACCATTCTGCGATGCGACCACATCCGGAGTAGGACGACGGATATCAAAGCGAAGATCAAAGTGCTTCGCTTCAGCTTGTCGAGGAGCGACGGGGAAGATGAGGTGCAATCATTTGGCAGCAACTTTGGTTCGAGTCATGGATAGTGGAAGAACCAAGTTCGGTTCAACCAACACATGTGATTCCCTTGTGTATCAAGTGCTCGTGGTGTGTGGTGGCACACTTCAAACACTTGACCACTTCGACTCGACACCTGTGGGTCATTCAGCGGTGGGAAAACATTTGAGACTGCGCAGATGGCTCCATTATGGAGTGCATAGGGTCTGTAGACCGCCTCGCGGTACTTGCTGTACAGTGCATGTACATGCAAATCCGTGAAGGTCAGCTTTCTGTTGTGGGTGGACTATGTGAACCCATTTCCACCACTTGTCGAGACTCCACTTGACCACAGTCTCCATTTGCCACCGCAATGGCAACTTCACCTGCTTCACCGCTGTTGATTGCAACGCTGCTGCTCCAGTCCAAGCCCCAGCTCGCATCTCTTCATCATGTCGCTGACGCCATCACATCGTTCCTGGACACGTCGGTCGAGTTGCCTCTCCACAAGGCGTGCAAGTTTGGGTCTCTGGAACTGCTGAGCCGCATCTGGAGCAGTACCGTTGACCTGCCACAAGGAGACTCGTCCTGGTCTGTCCGCCGCCTGCTTCACTCGGAAAAGTTCTACCAACAGTTCCAGTTCACACATTCTCTCGTGGAGGCGGCGAAACAGAAGGATCTCGGAATGACGCGATGGCTATTCGAGCGTTTTCCTGCCTGTGACGTTCGACGGGAGGCGGTGGAAGAGGCTGCGAAGGCAGGAGCCCTGGAAATCCTCCAGTACTTTCACGAAAATGGCAAAAACATGAATTCTTATATTGACGACGAAGGCGATAGCGATGTGGAGCAGCGTCACGTTTTCTGGGGGTACGAGGATGCCGTGTTGGCCGCGCGGGCTGGATACAGTGACGTCGTCAGGTGGCTTTACAACTTTGCTGATAGCCACACGAGGTGCGAGCAGAAAGTGACGCGGACTGTCATTGAGACTGGGTGTGTGGCCTTGATTGAATGGCTCTGGCAGAGGCTAGACGCCCCTCCTCATGAAGGAATGCTTGGAGCCGCTGCGAATGGACACGCTCAAATGCTGGAGTTGCTCGAGTACGAAGGCTGCAGTACGAATCCATTCGCTATCATAGTGAGAGCTGCAGAGGTCGGTCAACTGAATGTTGTGCGTTGGGCCTTTGAGAGTATCCGCAACCGTCCATCTCAACCGAGTTGGGAAGCAGGCCTTGCCGTTCACAATGCTGTGGTTAATGGCCACCTCGAGGTGGCAAAGTACATTTACGCGCGCATCAACGATGAGGACGAATCGCAAGGGAAAGAAAACCTAGCTGCCTGGAAGAAAGCCGTGATGAGCGTGCTTGCGCCAGAAAGCAACTGCGCTGCCATTTCAAGGGAAACCGTGATACTTGCCGCAGAGAGAGGTTTTGCTGAAGCTGTTCAATGGCTGTGGACGGAGTTCGGCGATGGCTTGGCGATGGAGGCTTTGTCCGTTATGAACGACGCTGAAATGACGTTTGCGTGTCCGCTCGACGCAGCAGCTAGCAATGGCCACTTGGAGATCATGAAATACCTCGCTACCATTGACGCTGAAGAAAACAAAAAGTGCGAACAGAACCGACAACGACTTCGTTTCATCGACGAGGTTCGAGGTTTCGCTCCGAGTACCAATTCTTTACAGTCTGCCGTGACGGCTTCTTTCAACTCTGCTCCCAGCGTCGGATGCACAATTGCGGCCATGGACGGCGCGGCAGCGAATGGCCATTTGGACGCTGTTCGCTGGTTACATCAGAACCGAGTCGAAGGCTGCTCCACGAAGGCGATGGACCTGGCCGCGAAAAACGGTCACTTGGAAATGGTGAAATGGCTCCATCATAACCGGAGTGAGGGCTGTACAGCGCAAGCTATTGACACAGCAGCGAGTGGTGGCCATTTCGAAGTTGTCAAGTGGTTGAGCGAGCACCGACATGAGGGATGCACAACGCAAGCCATGGATGGAGCTGCAGCTTGTGGACACTTAGACATGGTCAAGTGGCTGCAAGCGAACCGAGCGGAAGGCTGCTCGACCGCTGCGATGGACGGTGCTTGTGCTTGCGGGGCGCTCGATGTGGTCAAGTGGTTGTATGCGAATAGGTCGGAGGGGTGCACGACGGCAGGAATGGATGAGGCCGCAGGAAAGGGCCACCTCCAAGTGATCCGCTGGCTGCACGAGAACCGCCAGGAGGGGTGCACCGCTGCCGCCATGGATAAAGCGATATTGGCTTCCGAGTTTGAAACGGTGATACTGCTGTTCAAGATGCGACGAGAAGGCTGCTCGAGGGCTATGGCGTATACGGACTCCATTAGCTTGGACATTCACCGATTCCTCGGCGAGTGCTTTAAACCGTGGTGTCGAGGTGGACACGGTCGCGGCTGCTGTTTAAACTGTGGGTCTGCACGCGCTGGCTGACCGTGCATATTCACTTTAATAGTCGTCCATATCTGCGTCTGGACTAACAGCGATTCCCAACGTCAACTACTAGGCAACGGTGCAGTATCTCCACGAGAGTAGAGTACACCTGTTTGCTCTCGTGAAGCGAAACTTACCTACACACACTGAAAAACTGAACGCAAAGCGAGTTGTTGGGTCCTATTCAGTTCAACGAGTAGCCCCCAGCCTCAAGCTATTTGCCCATTCATGAACTGGTAGCAGGAGACGCAACGTTGCAGTAGACGCTTGAGATGAACCCAAGGAATGCATGCAGCTGTTATCAACAGTGTCCGCCTCGGCCTGGGAAAACTATGCAACAAACCGGAAGGTGTGTTACTAAATATGTAGTTTTCGTTGTGCACGGGGACGAGCCAAGTGAACAAAAACATGCATTTTTCAAGATTTGCAAAAAGCACCTTGCCATTTTTCGACCAAATTGCAAATCTACAGTTACGCGCCAAGCTGCATGCCCTCTCACCCCTTTCAGCAGCAAAACTATGGCGCAAGCAGTGGCGTTCGTAGCGCCATACCAGCCGGCGCGTAATAAACCCCTTGGACACCGCCACGGCCTCCTTCATTAACGCCAGTCGATGCGCCGTGTAGGTGTCGTATTCGCCGCGAACCAGAAACTCCTGCTTTCGTTCCGCCATGAAAATCCTCATCTTGGCCTTTAAGGAGTTCCAGCATCCCTCAATGGGGTTAAGCATAGGACTGTAGGGCCCCAGCCGGAGCACAACGAGCTTGTTCAGGTTCACGATGCCTTCAGCAGCGAGATACTCGCGCGCCAAATTCTCCACGTCGCTGTGGGCTGGTGCATTGTCTGTGACAACCACGGCGGGGACGGCATATGCGAGAATGAATGAAATGGTCAAGATAGTGTTGGTTGCGCGGGTTGTTTGGCGCTAAGAAGGCAAGCAGTTCTCGCTGGCGGGAAGGAGATTTGCACTTGGCTGGAAAGTGTACCCACCCGTTTTGCAAATCATGAAAAATGCACTTTTTGTGGCATTACTCAAAAGACTATTTTTCCACACTTTGCAGCTTGGTTGGTAAACTTTGCGCTACAGTATATCTGTCACTAAAGCTCGTTTCGAGGGCCCAAGACGACCCCATTGCTCGCTGTGACGCTGCTTACCGCTTAAAAGGCTCGGACAACTTCGCTCTCACATGCCGTGATTCATGCCACCGATACTACCTGCACCATCGTCGACTGTTAAGTCAAGTTCTGCCACGCCACAAAGTGTGCGGACTCGAGTCCATAGTACTTCTATGGCTTTCGTCAGGCACGTGAAATCGGTACCCAACCGAAGAGGAAGCGATGATGCGTCGACTAGGGCTGTGAAAATGCAACCGAAACAATTATGAGGGGCATCGAACTGTGTCGATGTGTCGTTGTGAACTGGAGATCTGGTCCTGCTCCAATGGTTTATTTGTTAGTGATGGTCCATTTTCCCCGAGGTCATTAAGGACGGCAAATTCAGCGAAACTAATGTGCACGAATGCCTCCAATTGACACTTCAGTGGTTGAACAAGAACCAGACTGAAGGCAGGATGGATAATATTGCCATGTTTGTCTAAAATGTATCGATTTTCTTAAACACCCGTAGGACCCATCGTTCGTGCTGTCTCCTTCGCCCTCATTACATGTATCAGCATCCACATCTTCGTTGTCCCAGTCACAATTAATTACCCACTTCATGACAACGAGATGCCGCTCTTTAGTCAGTACCCTAGTGTTATCGTTGAGGCCATAGCCTCGTTCGTGCATGTATTCCAGCATCTCGATATGTCCATGTGCAGCAGCTTCATGTACAGCCCCATATCTAGCATATCCGTCAGCTACTGCACCAACTCTACCAACTGCAGCATTAATTACCTCAATATTTCTTGTTTCACATTCTGCATTATTATGCAGCCACATCACGACGTCCCAGTGATCTGCACAAGCTGCACTTGTGGCATCAGTATGACCCCCTTTTTAACGCTCCTGTGCTTAACTCGATCTGCATCTCGAAATCATTGTATTTTGTCGCTACTTTCAGCAGCACTATCACTGATTCTCTACGGACATATCGCGAGGGTTCCACGCTTCCCATCGCTGCGACGTCCCTCACTACTTTCCGCGCCACCCCAAAGTCTGGCAAATGCTCAAAGAGCTAGTGAACTATCTTCATATTGCTCAGCTTCACTGACTCAACGGCTGGAATTGTTAGTAGTATTTATCGGGGCGAGTAGGCGTCAAACAGAGCGAGAAGACTCGACGTCTTCGTTCTAAAATGCTGTCAAGTAGCGTCAAAGACTGATACACACGCACACACAAACTGCATTCGACAGTGGAAGAGTAAGAAAATGTGGATACGATTACAAGAGCGAAACTAATACTACAGTAGTAGTGTTTTTGAGCGGAGAAACAGCGCAACAGTCAGCAATGCGATAGGGCTCGACATCTTCAAAATGCTTGAAATGGAGGAGGAATTCGTACCGCTCATTCAACTATTCCTACCGTAACTTTAGGACCGAGAACTGCTGCAATCACTCGCGCTGGTGGGTTCAAACTAGTAATGCTGCTGAATAAATGCATCAAGATCGGGAGAAACTCCAACTTCCTGAGATTCGCATTCGAGGCGACACTGCTCTAGAAAATGGCAATGCAAATAAAGAAATACATCGAACCATCCTCGTAAGGCTGTGATGTGAGGTGTGTGCTCCGCGCAGCCCTCCTCACGGTGCGTGTGTAAAAACTGCACGGTGCCCAAGTCCCCAAACATGGCGGCGTCATGGAGAGCGTTTTGTGTGCAACCCTCCGACCGATATTTGTGTAGCCATCGGACCACGGCAAAGTGTCCGTAATACGAAGCCTCATCCATAGCTTTGGTCGTGCAGCCCTCAGTGCGGTTCTCGTGGAGCCATTGCACTACATTGAGATGCCCCCCACCGGGACGCTTTATCCATCGCCTTCGTCGTGCATCCTTCCGTTCGGTTCTCTTGAAGCCATTTCACCACGTGCAAGTGCCCCCCTCGCGAAGCGTTATCCATGGCAGCACTTGTACACCCTTTCGTCCGGCGCTCGTGAAGCCACTGGATGATGTCAAGGTGACCACCTTTTGCCGCTGCGTCCATGACATGCGACGCAGCTTTCGCAGTGGGTCTGTTGGCAAGAAGCCATTCTAGTACTTCAAAGTGGCCGCTTTCTGCTGCGCCTTCGAGCGCCTTCTTGGTACACTTGATGCCCGTCGACCCCATCGTCCCTTTAGATTGCACGTTACATCTTTTTCGTTTACCACAGACTTTCCGTATCGCAAGATCCACTTCATGCAGATATTGCAAAACAAGAAGGTGGCCGTTACTTGCGGCTCCATCCATCGCGTACACAGCGTCTTTCCCGCGACTATAGCGCTGCTATTTCTTGAAAAGGTTGAGAGTTGGAACATTTCCAAATTCCGCGACTAGCCACTTTACCACATCCAGATATCCACCTTGAGCTGCTAACATCATTATTGATTTCGAGCACTGGCCATGGCCGTGATCATAAAGAAGTTTAGCTACCCGGAGATGCCCCTTTGAGGCTGCCAAGTGGACGGGGTTCGTATCCGTCTGTTCTCTGCTGCCTCCAAGGTTTCTCTCAACAAGCCACGTAGCAAGTTCAAAATTGCCTTTTTGAACTGCGTCGTCCAGTACTTTGCACGCCCCGTCATCGCCCCCGTGGCCATGCAGCCATTCGATCATTTCCAGTTTGACGTCATCCCCGGTACGGCCATACATTGGAGAAACAGCATATGCCATTGACAAGGCCTCGCTACCTGGTGGGTCGGTAAGTTTGTGCAGAGCCCATTCAGCCAGTAGGACATGGCCTCCTTCAATCGCGCTCCGTAAGACCCGTGTTAAGTCATAGTCCGCTTCGAGTTTGTGTTCCCACAGCCACCACACAACGTTTCCATGTCCGGCCACTGCGGCTGCCTGTCTCGACCACAACGCCCGTCGAGGCCTTTGATACGTCGTCCAAAATTTCCCGAAGTAAGCGCAGCTCGCCCGCCTCTGCAGCTCCACGCAAGGCATCGCTCACAACTTTGCAACCCGCGAAGTGAGCAACGAGCCATTTCACCATTTCAATATTTTTCTGCTCCACTGCTGCACTCAGTGACTCGGTGAACTGGAACTGCTGGTAGTGCGGCTCGGTCCGAAGAAATCTTCGCAGTGACCACAGCGAGCCCACACACTGAGAGATAGGCAGCGCATTTCCAGGAGGAGTGCAGCTGTCCCAGATGTGCTGCAACAATTTCACCGACCCAACCTTGCAGGCCTTGTACAGTGTCAGTTCAACGGAAGTATCCAGGAAACTCGAAATGGAAGTCACTACGCTCGTCGACTCAGCGTCCGGATACTTGGATCGGACCAACAGTGAAACAATGAGCAGTGGACGAGGTGTAGGGAGCGTTGGGTTCGCATGCGGGGCGACACGAAGTTTACCGGAGATCTTTGTGCGGCCAGACATGGCAAAGGAACAGTGTTGGACAGGATACCAGGCCACTGCGAACCGTTCCTATTCGACTAAGTACGTTACTTTGGTTTGTTGAAGAACATTGACGAACACAAGAATGCAGAAAGGAGGGTCAGCACAATAAGAGCACACAAGTGATACTTACTCTATTGTAGTCGCCATGTGTGTGTATGGGGGAAATGACAATGCGAGCTTGAATGGGGATAATGGTCTTCTTCTTTTTTCCCGTCAAAGTTAACGATGGCCAAAACTCTCTTCCCAGATACTTCGTAATATCTATATGGTGATGCTGCGTTTTCCCACTTTTTTCGTTGCGAACAAGACCCTAAGTAGGAGAGTAGCACGGAGTTCAGCTTTACCCTAAAAAGTGAGACTCGAGGTACATACATGTACAGTAGAGGCGAAAGTTTCTTGAATGCGGGTTCGGAAACAATTCGGAACGATATCCAGCCAATTGGAACCGGTTCTTACGAATTCCCTCAAAGTCAAAGTACTTCGCAGAGAGTCTGACGATCCATCGGCCCAGACTCTTCACTGTTGTACCCGGGGGACCTGCTTGTTGGCTGGCTATGAAATGTCCAAGCTTTCTACCGGAGCAACAACAGAAAGTTAAATACTTCGCAGTAATGTTTTATCGCGACACGCGATCTACTCGATCTTGTCAGGATAATTCGAAGAGGTCGAAACTTTAGTGCTCAAGTAGCCACGCACGATTTTCTGGCGCCTTCGTATCTGAGGTTGAGTCTTCTTTCTTGGTTGTTTAACCTAGGAAACACACACTTCTAGCGGTTGATGGTGGCTGATCGATCGCGGTCTCAAGTATCAGAAACTCGGTATGCTGGTTTTGCCGAGTATGCTGGTTTTGGAGAGAAACTCATCAGGTATGCTGGTTTTGGAGTTTTCTCGTTCAAAGCTGACCCAGCAACATATCTGAACAAGGCAGCTGAAGCATTGTGAAATGTATTAACATATGGATATACATGTACGAAATTAACCGATCAAGAGCACAACGTAAAAGTCATTTTGAGGCTCTAGGTCCGAGTAAGGATCCTGCAGCCACTTGTAAATATCCTCTGGCGCCGTCCATTCAAATGCTCGTTGCGTACACCCCTCATGGCGATACGCATGCAAGAACAAAATGAGACCAAACGCGCCACAGTCGGCAGCTCCATTCATCGCAGCCCCGGTACACCCCTCGCTACGATGTGCATGCAGAAATTTCACAACTTCGGAATGTGCCTTCGCTGCTGCCAGATCGATTGCCGCAGTCGTGCAACCTTCCGATCGATTACGATGAAGCCACTTCACCACATCCAGCTTGTCGAACCGTGACGCAAAATCCATCGCGTCGGTAGTGCGACCCTCGGTACGGTTCTCGTGCAGCCACTTAACGACGTCGAGGTGGCCTTGTCCAGCAGCATCATCTAGCGCCTTAGCTGTGCAGATCGCCTTGTTGTCATGCAGCCACTTGACGACTTCAAGGTGGCCGTTTCGAGCAGCAAAGTCCAACGTTTCAGCTGTGAAACCTAGCGATCGGTTTGCTTGCAGCCATTTCATCATTTCTAAATGCCCACCCGACGATGCCAGGTCCATAGCGCGCACCGTACACCCCTCTTCCCGATTATTGTGCAACCACAGGACTACTGCCAGGTGGTTGTTAGCCACGGCTTGGTCCATTGCTGCTGCTGTGCAGGTTGGCCCGGTGCCAGATCGTGTTCCACCTCGTTTCCGCATCTGTTCACCGCTTTGATGGAACAAAGTGGAGAGCTCATGCAAGTACTTAACGACTTGGAGATGTCCATTCCTCGCTGCTGTATCGATGGCATCTGCCTCGATGATTTTTTTCCATTCTTGCCGTGGTGTCACCCTAAAGAGATCAATCTCAGGTTCATCAGCAAACGTTTCGTAAAGCCACTGAACGACTTCAAGGTGGCCGTTGGCAATGGCAGACTGCATTGTCTCCTCAGAAATCCAGTCTGAATCCTTCGTGGGTAAATGAGCTAGGCGTGTGTGCACAAGTAAGTAATGTTGATGCGGACGCTTTTGCCAGTAATGATCGTATAAATACGTTGCAAGCTCCAAGTTACCGCCCTTGGCAGCCACAGCAATTACTTGTCCGGGTTTGACCAAATTCCTGTCTATAACCCAGTCCAGCACGTCCCGGTTGCCTCCTACAACAGCATCGTCCACTAGCGGGTAAGTAGTTGCGGCATATCCATTGTCGTACAGCCAATCCAGAATGTCGAGACGACCCCCACTCACAGCTTCCTGCATCGCATTGCTCACACTCTCCGGGTCCACTCGATAGTTCTGATGAACCCACGCGACCATCATCATGTCCTTGTTCTTCACAGCAGCCGCCACAACATCTACCATCGCCCAGCGATAAACTGGAACGTTGTGATGCAGCCACCATACGATCTCAGGGTGATTGTATCTAGCAGCATAGGCCATGTCACGCCTTCCCCACTTCACAAAATGCCTGATTCCTTGATTTAGAGGATATGTGCCGGCGCCAAGGCGAATATCTCCCCCTTCGGCGTCATCGGCCGGCGTTCCAAATTTCTTGAAAAACTGCAGCAGCTCGAGATTTCCATGTTTGGCTGCGTCGGCCACTGCGCTATCCGAGACTGTGCATCCGTAGAAATGGTCGAAAAGCCAGCGGATCACACCCATTCCTACATTGTTTTCAACTGCAATATCCATCCCAAGACGGAATTGGTGCCGATTGTAGTGAATATCCGATCGCAAGTAGTTTCGGAGTGAAAAATCGCCACAAAAATGACCGGGCCCTCCCAAGGAAGGCGAAGGTTCGGTCTCCGGACTACTGCTGTTCCAGATTCTTTCCAGTAAGGGAACCGAGTTGTGTTTGCACGCGAGATGGAATGGCTGCTCCACGGATATATCCAAGAAGGCGGAGGTGGCGTCGACGACATGGATCAACTGGTCGAATTCAGGCTTGGAACTGTACACCAGCGTCACAACCAGCAGCGGAGGCCATTTTTTCCTGCGCAAAAATCGTAATGACGCGAGTATAGATACTGTGGTGTGGCCAACACCAAACTCAATAGACGAACATGGCTACACAGATGACTGCGATTTCGCTCTAACGTTACTTTGCCTCTGATATTCATTTTGGTACCCAAAGTCTATATCGTGCGCACCTAGTTGGTCTAGGTTTTCAGTCAGCTCCAGAAGTCGCAAAGTCTCCGAGAGACGAAATAATATGGATGTTACTCACATTTACTCGAACTTGCATTGTGCTTAGCGTTTGTGCTGCTGTTTCAGTCAAAACAGTGTTCGAAGCTACAGCGTGGACAGAGGCTGTTCTGCGGAAATGTACTCCGTCACAATGAATTCTGATGACCACAATTGGCACTTGAAAGCAGTACAGTACTTGCAGGGCTTCAGTTGTCGATTCGGTGAGACGAAACAAACCAAAATGTATCCCAGAATGTACTCAAGACGCAATGATGGCAGTGCTGCTCGTAGCATTTGGACATTATTAAGTAGATCGACAGGAAAAAAATTGAACACGGGTTGCTCCACCGATGTGCAGCCAACGCTGGTCCACTGGAAGTGGTTTCATGGCTGAACACGAACAGTGTGCGTCAGCAGCAGTGGGCGGAACTGCACCGAATTGTTTTCGTGGCTGCACATCAACACCAGCATTCAAAGCCGTCACCAATTCAACCATCTCGAGATCCATTTGCTTATTCATACGAAATACAACAATCAGTGCACCCAAAACGATGTGGTTGACACCTCAGTTGCATTCGTCGAATGCAACAGGTTCTGCTCCGTGGGATCAATAAAACACTCATGAAAATCAATACAACTAGCCGCATCAATTAAAAAAATCGACTACGTAGGATAATTTCTCGCTGCTGTTAATGCAACTAAGTGTAGCGCCGTGAATGTTTTTTTTCTTCGTGTATACACCTTGATACGATTGTTCAAGATTGAAATGAGTCAGGGTCAAAATTGCGAATTTCCAATAAAGAAAACTGAAATCACTCGCTATCTTGATACGGTGGAAAAAGGAAGCTCGATACCCAAATTGTCCGTGTGCTTTCTGGAATTCAAGCACCAAGGAGGGGGTTGGATGATGTGAGAATCGTGCGCTTCCAAATACCTACAGAAGACGACCCGTGCCGCTTCTTAGGGATCAAATGGTGTCTGAAGGCGACTCTAGGCACCGCTGTGCGCTTCATCTAGCCGCGCGACTATGTCGTCCTCGAATTGGCTGTCCTCGAATTGACTGGCATGGCGCACGATTCGAATGGCGAACGGTTTTTCTAGATGCTGACCCACTCGATAGAGCTGGAAGAAGTGCCGGTCTTTCGGAGATATGGCATTGTGCGTATTGGGTTACCGCCTGCACAGCGTGCGGCCATACGTCACCGCTGGGGCCATCGAAATCTTCTGTCGCGAGTTCATGGACCCGCGGATACTGTATGGCGATTCCAGGAACCACCAAACGTTGTCATGGATACATTGGTGTGGTCGCTCATCTGAAGTTTTATTGTCGAAGGCTTTTCCAAGATGACAAGAGAGTATCCACGGCCGTTGCTGGCCGTTTCGAGTCCAAGGACGCGTCCGCCGACCTTTCGCATGTCGTCATTGCGGTGTTGCTCTTCCTGGTCCAATTAAGTACTATACTGGATTGCTTGCCAAGCACCCCAATAATAATGACTGCAGTTTAGCAACAAACAATAATAAAAATTGGCGCAATTACTGCAATGCGATTCTGTATTAGAACTGCTCTGAGTCACTAATCGTAGTATCCTAAAAAAAATAAAAAAATAAAATTCTTGTAAAAGTAGGTGGAGATGTCCTTGTTCGCTGTCATGGTGAGGAAGAGTTGGAGCTCTGCAAGTGCCAGAATTCGAAGACGAAAGACAGCATCCTGCTTGCCCACTCGATAGCAGCTATTTGCAATTTATTTGAGACGAAGTATTCAGTATAATATCTGTAACATGATTAGTTTTTGGTTTGTTAAGTGGCCTTCTATTTGTGCTGCGCTACTGGCGACGCTCGCGACTTTTTCTATAGACTTACTTTTGTATATTTTATTCAAATTACTCAACAGAATTTGGGACACCAGTGAAGTTGACGCTGCTAATATATGCGGAAATCACGCAATTATTAGCAAACATTCTGATCAATCTTTTACGCTTTGGCAGTTTATCCGAGCCGATCGCCACTACCGACAATATCAGTTTTCACTGTCAAGGATGGTGGCGATGACGCTGAAAAACCAGGTTTCCAGCGTGTAAAGTTTCGCATGAAACCGTGACGGAGGCTGTTGGCCAGGAGTCGAGAGATATTTTGAACTATTTCCGTGCCAATGACACCACTTTTCAGGATGAAGCAGTGCGACAGGCTAGGGTGGGGCTTCGTTCGAGTGGCCAGACGATCTCGCCGGAAATGCCATTTGGAACCGACGCAGCGACATTCTTGGGCACTGCAGGTTCCCGAAATTCCGCAAGACTTGGAACATGCGCTGCAGATTGCTGTGAGAAAAAGAGAAATCGTTGTGGCGGAGTGGCTGATCTCACAGGGGGCAGGGTGGGAAGAAGAGGACCCAGAAGGAGCACCATTAGTACATCATGTTGCAGCCGAAGCCCTGAAATGGTTAGCTAAGCGAGAGCAATTTCACGAAAGCGCGGGGTTGTTGGTAATGGCTGCGGAAAAGGGGCACGTTCACGTTGTGCGTTGGCTGCTTGAACGAGACATACCCGATACGGGCAGCCACCTAACCGCTCTAGGTGGAGATGCCAGTCTTGGTATTCACACTGCTGCCTTGAATGGGCATCTCGAAGTTGCAAAACTTCTCCGCAGTGTGGAATATGCAGTGCAAGATAAAAACCTGCGCCAGCCGGGTGATATTTTAGACGGCCAGCTTGGCGAATGGAGTACTGCAACACCTGTTGGTTGGGAAACGATGGCAGACGCAGCAGGACATGGTTATCTTGACCTCGTGAAGTGGTTATGGGCTGATTACAGAGATGGTCTCGACGTTGATATTTTTGGAGATGGAGAGAACTCTCAGGCGATGGATCTAGCTGCAAGTAATGGCCACCTCGACGTGCTTCAGTATCTGCATGCGCTTCAGATTTTAATTGCCTCGAGCGCTCGAAAGCGGAAACGGGATGGAGTAAAGTTTCCTTTCATGTCCACAGTGCTCGGTGGAAGCACGGATAGATTTTAAATGGATCATATACGGAACTGATCAGGAATTTGAACAGATTTTTATGCTAGCTTTTGTATGGCCAAAACATATGTTTTGCGGTAGTGAGCGGGTGCGAGGAGCGTAGCCGTAGCAAACCCGAGCGGGGTGCCCGCGAAGCAGGGCCGCTCGGTATTTGCGTAGGCGGGCCCAGCGACGAGTTCCCCAGCGAACGGACCCCGTGCCGTGTCCAGAACTTGGTTTTCTTCTGCAGGGGTCTGGGGGTGCAACTCCCAGAAACCTGATCCAATATCTGATCAGTTCCGTTCCTGATCATATGGGTGGTAACCGAAGCACTAGTGCTGCTGCGAACGGACAGCTTGATGTTATTCAATGGCTTATAAGCAATCGCAAGGAAGGTTGTTCCTCTAACGCGATGGATGCAGCGGCCGCAAGAGGGCATCTGGCGGTGCTTCAGTGGTTGCACGAGCACAATGCCGTAACTTGCACTAAATAGTCAATGGACGGTGCTGCAGCGGGAGGGCACCTTGCTGTCGTGCAGTGGCTCCATCACCATACAACTGCTGGATGCACGACAAAAGCTATGGATGTTTCAGCGGCAAATGGCCACCTGGAAGTCGTGAAATGGTTCCACGCAACTCGATCTGAAGGATGCACCAAAATCGCAATGAGTGCGGCTGCTTCAAACGGCGCTCTTGAAATGGTTAAATGGTTACACCGCAACAGAAAGGAAGGGTGTACAACGGATGCGATGGACTACGCAGTGTTCCAGTCTAAAACTAAGCGCCACGTACCTGTTTTAGATGGCTACATGCCCATCGCTGGGTAGGATGTACTCCCGCCGCCATCACCAACGCTGTTAGAGTGAATACTTTTGGTGCTTTCCTGTTCTTGCATCTCCGCTGTAATGTGCAATACTCCGCAACCACAGCCGAGTTGGCACACGATGGTGCACCCCAAATTTACGAATGGATTATCGGACCGCTGTCCAGATTTTAGAATTCCGGATCGGGATGGGTAGTGCTCTAAACAGCGTCGATTCTGCATATCTTAAATAAAATCGAAGCGAAATAAATAAATACTAAATCCTAGCCAACCAGGGTAAGTGGGTAACAAGCACCGCGCTGGGTAGATATTTTTCCTCCTGGCAACTGCATAAATACGTCCGTAAAAATATGACACTATTGGGGAATCGAAGTGGAGGGTTTTGGACAGTTGCATTTGAGAATTGACGTCAATGCTGCAGTACCATCATTGTTTGATGCTTGGCATGAACTGAGAAGAGGCTGGGACTCCGAATAGATGCTTGCTGACGGGTGATTTGTTGCTCAATTCCATTTGTAATTTTAGTATATCTCAGGATACAAAAGCCACGTTGTTTGTTCAGTTCATACAGTACTTCATACAGCGCCGAAATTCTCACGAAATATCCCGAGCGCTGGAGAATGTATTCGTGGAACGTTCGCAATAGCAACATGGGAGACTGTTTTCACGACAGCTCGACACAGAAGTACAGCGATGGGGATACAACCTGGGTGAGGACGCCACCGCCACGCTGCTCGCCCTGGTGCCCGACACGTTCACGCTCGACTACCTGTCCACGCACAACGTGATCGAGCACGACGCGTCGCTCGTCCACAGCGACGAGTTCTNTACAACCTGGGTGAGGACGCCACCGCCACGCTGCTCGCCCTGGTGCCCGACACGTTCACGCTCGACTACCTGTCCACGCACAACGTGATCGAGCACGACGCGTCGCTCGTCCACAGCGACGAGTTCTTTGGCAGCGACCCGGCCCAGGTGAACCTCACGCTCGCGGAGCAGCTTCTCGAGCGCGGCCAGTCGACCGGCACCCTCGGTGTCGCCGGAATCGGCGCCGCCCGAAAGGCCCGCCTCGCGGACAGCCTCGCCTTGAACCCGAACGTGACATTCGGCTCCACGCAGCAGACGCTGGCGTTCCTCGAGTCGTCCATCCTGGTGCTCGGCTTCGGCTCCAAGACGAATGAGACCGTCTCGGTGGACACAGCTCGCTCCTTCCTCGTGGACGAGAAGATCCCGGACGACTGGGAGCGAGCCGCCAGCGCCATTAGCGCCACCGAGGCGCGAGCCACCGCCGCCAAGATCGCCGCCGCCTCTGCTTAAAGACGCTCTTGGCCTGTAGACAGTTATTAGCTAGCAAGCACACCACATCTAGTCGAAAAGTGAACAACAATGGTGTGATGCAGAGGTCTGGAAAAAAAAAATTCTGCCATTTACTTGCTGCTGCCAGCATTGACAA
>JAGDFM010000254.1:29084-50729 GCA_019155715.1 Phytophthora pseudosyringae | reverse complement strand
ACCGCTGTCCCGGAAGGGCCGAACCGCTGGGGACAACTCAGCACAGGCCAACAAGCGCCGACTAACTCGGCGATTGTTGTGTTTGTTGTTTGGATCCACATCTGACGACTTTGTGTGTTCTGCAATACCACACCAACATCGTTTGTACTATTCAAATAATAACTTCAAATTAACCGACCAGACACGTATATTAGTAGTAATATATTAGTGGGATATTACTATTGTCGACCACCTAATCAGACGACCACCTAAACTGACGACCGGCTAAACGTTCAGATCAGGTAGCGGCGCGCTATCGCTGTCAGCCTCCATGCGCCGAATCTCTTTCCGGTTATGCTTCAGAAGCACTTGCATCTCCGCGCGACGGTTGTCCGTTCGTGTGCGCAGGTTGCTCATCACAATCCCACCAGTGGAGAAAACACGCTCCTGGAACGCGTTGGGGGAGGGGGGGGGCTTTTGCCAACCAAATGCGGGCTAGTGTTGCGATAGAGGGGAAGCGAGCACAGCCAACCTCTCGAAACCAACGAAGGATGTCTATGTGCTCACAGACAGCTTCGACTCTTCAACAAACCACGCCATTACGTCGGACCAGCAGCAGTGGGGTGAAGTCGTCATTGGCCTTCGTCTTGTCCGTCGAATGAAGTACTGCCGTAGAGACCCAGTCCACCGTATACTGTCGCCACTCTTCCAAGACCTTGTCCGCTTGTTTATACAGAGACGATGGAGCAGCAACGGGCGTCGACGTCTGGACTGGAGCCCCACAAATCACGTCTTCGTCGTCTGCAGACGGAACTATATCAAAGTTCGGCGTTGCGGCAATGGCTACTTTTTCAACATCACTGCCATGGTGAACGTTGAGTGATCCAAACACGTCGCGATGCGTGTAACCAGCAACTTATTGCCGGCTGCAATGATCTCCGATATTTGTTGGTCAATCTCAATCTCGTCATTCTTGTCAGCAGCTTCACTTCCGTATGCCGATGACGGCCGAAGCAAGGTTCTGGAAGTAGCCATGGAGCGCTGAGTAGTTCAGGATGGTTCTCTGGAATAGCTTGACAGTGAACGCGACGCGGGTGTCACAGTCAAGCGTAGTCCCCATCTTTGGCAGACAGTAGAATTCTTGGACCTTCTCCAAGCGCTTGCAGCGCTGCTGCGTGGAAATTAGTTGTTCAACGCTCGTACTCACTTGATCAAGCTCCAGCCTTCCTCAAATGCGCCCCCAACCGTGCAATAGCGCTGCTCGCGCTTGCGCGAATTTGTCTTCGGATCATACACTTCGACCATCTCCTTGTTTTCCCTCATGCCAATTGCGTACTGCAAACACAAGTTCAATATATGCATCGTGCAGTCCGTGACGATGGAGTCTTCAAAAAGCTTGGAGACTTTCCGAGCACTCGCCGTAGTATCAGACACAGTGAATTGACTCATTGCGTTAATATCAACGCCATATAGGTCGTCCGTGCGGTTGCAGATCATCTTCCGCACGTCTGACGACACATGCGACGGGTTGCCAAGTAGCGCAATCTCACGATGCTGCCAGGACATGTCGATAAACGAAGCAGAGGTCCCCAACACACCAACCTTTCCGTTTCCCGTGGTCCACCCGTCATGGTGAGAAAGGGACCGTGCGCTGCTTTGAACTCCCGTAGCAATAAGGCGCCCGTCATCTTGCAAAACTTGGTGAACACAGCCTCCAGAAGGTCTCGAAATGTGGAGACAGCAAGAATCGTAGCGCCAGGGTCCCCCGTCAACCGCTGGACGAGCAGTTTGAAGTCAGCTGAAGCGACGATATTGTATGGCAAATCAGCGCTGACCAACCAGTGCGCGATATAGATGCCAAGCTCTCGTGATGTTGGAGCCCACAACTTCTGGAGCGTACCACGACGCTTAAAAACACGCTCGTTGGCCGTCATCGGAATCTGCCGCTTGCTCTCGCTATCATGCGCGCGACTCATGGCTTCATCAAGCTGTCTACTGGCAGGCTTCAACTTCATATTGGCCTCTGCCTTTCCGAGCGGGTGCTCCTTGTGCGCTGTCATCATGTGCGTCCTCGCATTGGACGTATTGGTCCAGCGGTACAGAGCACCTTCCCACGCGTTAGGAGCTGCGTACGCTTTACATGTCAGTTCATGGGTACACAGGAGGCAGATATGACTGAACGGCTTCTTGTCGTTGACACCCGTCTTCGTGTATGGCGTTCCCAAGCGATGTCCGACATCCCACACGTCGTGACGGCAATTTTCTTGGCGGAAATGACAAATGTCCACTGGAATCCCAAAAGCATCAACCCCGGGCGTGGGCGACGGGCATCGCAAAGAAGTCGGAGAGGCCGAAGCTGAAGCTATCGTCAAGTCCACCACGGACGACGACGACAGAGGAGAGCTTGCTGGTAGAGTAGGCTGGCCGAGGGGAAGTTGAGAAGATTGTGATCCCGACATCAGCGAGGCTTGGCTTGATAGCTCAAAGGATCCCTGAGGCTTAGTCTCGCCATCTGCCGACAAAGAAGGGGGGATGACACAGTCTTCCGCTGGTATACACAGGCAGCACTGCAAAAGCGCTCGGAGAGGCTTCCACTATCGTACAGCTCATTGCTGCACAAGTGGTGAACACCTCGGCCACAAACCACACAGGGGCCGGTCGTGATTAGCTCGGGGAACGAGCAGTCGGGGTTGGCACACTTCATCGTGGTGTTGTCTTATAGAGTTGGCGGAGAGGTTTCTTGAACTGCTGGAAAGTTGGAGAGTGAAGAAGGACCTGGTGACAGTGGCGAGGCGAATTGCTACGGCCCGTACCCTGCGCGGGGCGCAGACCACGGATCTCTGAGCATTCAAAGCGACCCTGTGCGACAAACCGTCTACTCGTGAGACCATTGCCACTAGCGAACACCGCCTGGTTCTCCAATTTCACTTATGCATTTCCCTAGCAAAACTGCAGTGCCATTGAACCGTCGTTCTCAAAAGGAGATCACGTCCAATTTCTTCCAGTAATCAGATAGTAACTAAATATTAATATCTGAGCGCAGCGCAAGCTAACAACTGCTTATTATAATTAACTGGGCCCCATGGCAAACTAATAAACTATTTATTAACTGATTATTAGTTGTTATTAATTATTACCAACTTATTAGCTTCAGGTAGAGTTACTATCAATCTCTGGCCACGACTCCTTTGCAGGGGAGTACGCCACCAGCTATTCAATATAAAGCTGAGGTAACGCAGCAGCAGTCGATGGCGTTTTCCTTGCTCTCGACGGACCAACCTCCGTCTCACTAGCAACCAGGACACCAGCGTTAGAAGTCAATTCTGGTTCTGTGACTGTCTGGTAGACCACATTCTCGGCACTATGCTCTGCACTGTCCATTGCTGCTGCTAAGCTTCGCTGCCGCTTCTGATGTTGTATTCCCGTTTGTGCTGTTGACGACTTGCGTTTAGCCGATTTTCGCTGCTGTGTTTGCTGTCTGGCTGGTCCTTTTCTCTGCATGGGATACTGTAGTAGTGGTGCGTTAGTTGATTGTCGTTCTCCACCCTTCTTGGTTCTTTGTGAAGCGTGGGCCCTCGGCGCACGTGCTCGCTGCTGAGCCTGGCGTCTGGGCCTAGTTGTGGACTGTCGATTCTTGGCTTGAGCATGGATCTGGCGAGTATCCGAGGATGGGAGTTCTTGATTATTTCCTTGATGAGAAACCGGCCTCGTTAGTGAATGTAGTGGTGCTGTGGCGAAGTGGTTCCACGAAAATTGCTGATCCCGGGGTTCCTCTTGCACACGGCGCCCGAACTGCCGACTAACGGAGGGGGTACTCCGGTCTTCCGTGAAGTTGCTGATCTTCTCACCTTGTGTACCCGTCGGTGGGCTGGATCGCTCTTTTGTTGATCTCGGAAGACGCTTGTTGTTGATGTCTTGGACTGTCTGGTGGACAGCGGGAACTTGGGGCAGCAGCGGGGATACTTCTACTCGCTGCGCCGATAGGGGTGAGTACGTTGATCTCGGGTGTTGAGATCGCGACTCTCTAACCAATGTTGATCTTGGCCAGCCAATGTGTTGCGGTCGGCGTGTCGCCTTCGTCCTTTCCGGGCTTGTCGCTTCCTATAGCGAGGGGTCTTGAGTGAGAGCTGACAGGCGTCTGGCCAAGCAATCCAGGCGTCCGATGTCGTCTTGCAGTCTGGTACAGCTCCGCGTAGCGTCGGGTGGGCCAATACACGTTCCCGTGCTCGGTAGTGCGAAGATGAAGGCGACTTGATGTGAAGAAGGCAAATACAACTCTGTTTAATGTGTTGGCTTGTCCTAAGGCCGATTTCGTGCTTCCTTGGGCTCCCTTGGCCGTCCGCTACCCCTCTTGCTCTCTCCCGGTTGTTTACGCCACGAGATTGACCTACATTCCTTGAGATCAAGTAATCCTCGTCAAGATCGATGTGACGTGGGTACGTTCGATTTGTACAGGGATGATATCAGCCACTCGTCTTTGGTCACTGTAGAGGGTGTCACTCTTCCAGATGTCACTCAAACGGGTGTCACTGTAGAGGGACTTGTGTTATTGATGGATGGGAGATGATCGGAGTAATGACTTTCCCAGAGTGCTTCACCACCACCGTCCCCCGCTCGATCGACAGCTGCCCAACGGCTCTCGTGCGATGCGCCATTCTTCAATATCCTGTCGTTGGCACCAAACTGCTCGCACTGGCCGATGTCGGCGTCCGCTGGTTGCTGTCCGGAGTCTTCGCCCGATCACTCGTCTGATGCTGCGGATATTTTGACCTTGGGCTGGTGGTGTTGGTGACTGCGGCGACTGCCGATACCTGGGAACCTACTGCTGCGTCAGCTGAGAGCGATGGTGGGGCAGTTTCCTTCGGAGAATGTTCCCGGCTTACCGGAGCACCGACCGATCATAGTCGATCTCACCCATCCTGATCTTATGACCGCATCGATCTCAATCGGCCATTGTCGCCGACTCAGAAATACTTCATTGCATGATCTGCTTCTTCCGTGCCGAACATCCTCACTGTCCAGCGACGTCACATACGTATACACAAAAACCATCCCCCCTAACATACGGCCTTCCCGTAATTCTTCATCCAACCACTCGTGTAGTGACCAACTCACATCACGATCTCGCCCCGCTACTGTTCTTCGTGCGACTGCATGACCCCAAACCGTTTCCGGTTGGCCTCTTCTCGCAAGTAATCGTGAAGTATAGCTCCGCAGTTGAGGTCCGCTTCATCGACCCATGATGGTTCTTCGTAACCCTTCCAGTAAACCAGGAACTCACGTAGCTTTCGTCCATAACGCGTCCGTCGCTCGGATCGCATATCAGAAACGCGTTCCACTTCAAATTTGTCTTCTTCCAGGTTGATCTCCCAGCTGTCTTCGGGTAGCAAAGCCTCATCAAAATTCAGTCGATCTCGATCTTGAGCGGCCAGGGTAAGATCTGGACGGTCAGGGACGTTTCTTACGGGCTTGATTTTCGACACGTGGACGGTGGGGAACAATCGGTACTCTGTTCCGGCCACCTCGAGTCGTACTGCGTGCGCATCGAATACTTCAGCGATCCGAAACGGGCCATGCCACATGTGCGCCAGCTTCCGAGCGTAGCCTTCCTTGACCCTGTCGAGATACAACCAAACTTGCGTCCCCACGTCAAAATTAGCTGGTCGCACGTCTTCGTTGTGGCGATCGGCGCGGTCTCGAATTGCTTCTCTCAGACGTTCGTTCACTTGTTCTCGCGCCTGCTGATAGTGCTTCTGGATGTGATAGCGCCACCGGCGAGGTTCTCGATCTCGTCGTCGCGTTGACCCTGTGGAATGGCTGCTTCCAATGTAGATCGGGGGTCCCAACCGTGCGTTAAATAGAAAGGTGTGTCGCCTCGAACACGATCAAGCCGTATTCAGGGCAAACGTCAACCTCTCCGCGTACTCATCCCAGTCCCTCTGATCCACGTCTGCCACTTACATCTTCAGTGCGCGAGTCAGAGTTTGTACCATGCGTTCAGCTGTGCCATGTACCTGAGGGCGATACGCCATTGTTGCGCGCTGCCTCTGTCCCACGATCTTCTTGAATGATCTAAAGAAATCTGACACAAAGCCGGGTTCTCGGTCATGTCGGATCGCTTCACTGGCTCCGAAGCGGCGAAACACACACTCTTCATAGTTCTCAGCGATAGTTTGCGCCGTTCGCGAGGAGCTGGCCTTGGCAATCACAAAACCTGTGAAGAGATCGACCCAGAGTAACAGTTCCGGGTTGCCCTTGTAAGACTTAGGCAGCGACGGAATGGGGTCCATGGCAATGATCTGGAATGGGTATGTAGCCTGTATTCCCAGGTGACTCGCCTTGGATCGTCGGTCTCCCCTTTCCAGTCTCGCAGTCGACGCATTCTCCACCGTAACGTTGCACGCTCTGATACAGCCCTCTCCAATGGAAGTGTGATCTCAAGCGTTGGTACGTTCTCCCGATGACTTGATGACCACCTTCGACGCTAGCATGATTGTGGTGTAGGAAATCTTCATGCAGCGTTTCAGGGACCACGAGACGTGTCACCAGATCGCGATCTTCATTGGCCTGCTTCGCCGGCGGGCAGTAGAACAACAGTCCAGCTTCGTCGATCTCGTAGTCATCTGCGACTTTACCGCACGACTTCGCCTCTGCAGAAGTGAGTTCTTGTACGTCCCCAAATAGATACTTCTTGAGGTCGACAATCCACTTCTCTTCGTCTTGCGCTTGTCCAATACGTTCTAACCGCACGCGTTGTACCACCTCCTCTTGTAGGGCCTGAGGTTGACGGCGCTGGCGTGACTTCGTCACAGCAGCGATCTGGATCACTTGGGCATCGGATCGGGGTACCAACAACTCATCCAGACGGTTGAGCGTCGCCAAATCTTTCCATTCGGCTTCCGAGGTGACAACCACACCTTCTTCGCGTTGGAGCGCTGCGCTCGCCAGTCGGTCTGCACTCTGGTTCCAGTCTCGTTTCATGTGGAGGAATTCATGGTCGGGCCACGATCTCAGCTTCTTCATGGCCTTCTGTCGTAACAGCATCAAGGTCGATACTTTGCACTCGATCTCGCCTCGCATTTGCCGAATCACCAAGTTAGAATCTCTGCAGATAATCACTTGTTCCTAGTCCATGTTGGATAGAAGATCGAAACACAGTAGTAAACCACTGTACTCAGTCTCATTCACAGTCATATCACTCTTGTACTCAGAAGCCGCCGAGATCACCTTCCATTCTGGGAATCTCCATATGATCGCGCTGTAAGCTCCTCCACCTCTCTTGACACGATCCGACCCATCAAAACTCGCCACCAGCAATTGCTCGTTCGACTCCACCGTAGGGGGAGGCATCGTAATCACTTGGCGGGGTTGTTTACGGGGAGAAATGGATGTCAGTGCTGTGTCAACTTCAGCTCGAGGAGTGATACTGGCAGCGAAGACGCCGAGGACTTCGTCCTTGGTACACTTGACGATCTCCAACGTCCAACCGGAGAGTAGTGCGGCCCATCGACCCAATCGTCCTTGTAGTCCTGACGAATGTAGCAGCCATGCCAACGTGGAGTATTGGGTCAGCACCTTGATCGATCTCGTGACCAGCTGAGCATAACACACATCCAATATCCTGAGCAGCGCCAGCACTTCCTTATCGATAATGCCGTAGTTAATTTCATTCGTCTTCAGTGTGTGGCTCGTGAATGTCACTGGCTTGTTGACACCGTCGTGTTCCTGCATCAGTGCGGCTGAAATTGCGCATTTGCTGGCATACACGACCACAACCGGTCTTCGGTCGGGATCGAAATGTTGCGAGATGGGTGCTGTCATGATCTTGTTCTTCAGCACCGCGAATGCGGTAGCTGCTCGGCCTCACTTGTCTTCATTTGGCAGGCTACTTCGTCCCCTGTCGCTTCCACTCTCGGGTCCGGCTTCGATCGTCGAGCGATCTCGTAGAAGTCAGATTCCCGAAGTTCGTATAAGACCGACGCGTAGACCGCGAAGTCCTCGATAAAGCGGCTGTAGTAGTTGAGACTCCCCAAAAAGGATTGCATCGACCTCAGCGTAGTCGGGAGGGGCAGATCAGTGAGCGATGACAAGTTCTTGGGATGCGCCTCCAGACCGTCAGCCGATACTCGGTGTCCAAGGTAGTCCACCTTTCGCAGGCCCCAGAAGCTCTTAGCAACACTGATCGACAAATTCCACTCGTCACATGCGTCAAGCAGTCTGTCCACCTTCTCACACATCGTCTTCCACGAACCGGCGGTTATCAGGATGTCATCAATATAAGATCGACGACCTATCACTGACAACGGCTTGCTCGTGTCAGGTTCTCCATCCTTGAAAACATCGATCCGATCTGGGTTAGCTTGGCCGTTGGTAATCTTCAGGAACCCGTACAGTGCGTTATCCAGCAACCACTGGTAAATCTGCGGCGCGTTCTTCAACCCGAAAGGCATTCGATTCCATTCGAACAAACCGAACGGTATAACAAACGCTGAGATCGCACGTGCACGGTCCGTCATTGAGACCACCCAAAAACCACTGGCCATGTCCAGCGAGCAGTACCAGAGCACCTTGTCGAGATCATCAAGAAGGTCGTTGATCAACGGCATGGGGTACACCATCAATCGTGTCAGACCGTTGATCAGTCTATAGTCGATGCAAAGTCTGATGTCGACTCTGTTCTTCTTGATAATCACGACGATGGGTGACGCCCAAGGCGACGTGGAGTGGTTGATGATCTTCGCCGAGAGGATCTACTCTCGAAATTGTGGCGCCACCTTCCTAACACGGTGAGCCACAGGCTTGGCATTTCCCACATCGATATAGCAGATCGCACCTCTCGCTGCTGGTGGTAGGGCGTTCCCTTTCCCAATCAGGAGATGTTTCCGACGCCAAATAAGTCCGACCATCTCAGCAATCTCCCCTGGCGCATTGTCGTCGGGGTTACCCACCTGAATATCCTCCATCTTGACTTCTTCCGTCGTCTCTGCGACCTCCGGTTATACCGCCATCTGGTTCGCGGGATCTTCAGCAAATAGCTCACCACTCTCCTTGAAGCAGACTTGTTCGTCCCCTGTCAGATCGAGATCACGTGCAAGATCGAGATCGACTTTGTGCGAGTCAGCGTCGGTCTTGTGGTCATGGGCTACCCACGCGTCGAAAAAAATACACCAAGTTTCCTGCAAGCGTGATCATGAGTCTTATGCGACCTTCCGTCGCGTGCGAGCATTCCCAACGCCTTCGCATACCAATGTCTGACTTTCGTCAATGTAGCAGCCAACCTTACGAGCAAAGGCGGTGTCCAGGATGGACACCTCGGCACCACTGTCAAACAACATGATCGCTTTTTCGTTGTTGATCTTCCCCATAGCTTTCGCTTGCTTGAACTTCTTGTCTGGTACGTGGTACTTCCAGTAACCACGCGATTCTCCAGGCGAGATGTTCAGTTCCATCATCACATTCGGTCTTGAGTATTCGTCGACCTCATGAAGACTTGACACAGCAGCAACCGCTTTTCTTTGAAGATCACATGTATTGTCGGTCGGTGTCATCAGCTTGTTAACCCAAGTCTCCGACTGCTTCTCGACATATGCATAGATGCAGAAGCTAGAACGCTCGGCTCGTACCGGATTCAAACCCGGCGAGCGTCCTAGTTTAACATCTTCTCAGCCGCTTGGGGTAACATACCTCCATGCTTCGTGGGATTGAACCACTGACGAATCAAGTTGTAGAACTCTTCCATCGGACAATGTCCAGCCTCATGAATTTCTCCACAGGCCTTACACACGAAGAGGCATCGGTCCGACGGGTGTCCCTTCCGCCCACATTTATCGCAGGTCAAACGTCCCCAGCAATCAAGGTCCTTGTGCTTGCTCGAACCGCAATGTGAACAGCGCTTCAGTGGTGTCCCCATGTTGGGCGACTTTGACCTTCGATCTTGATCCGGAGGCCGTCGATCTTGGGGTTCTTCGTGGTTTCGTTTGCCGCCATGTACACCTTACGATGGTTGGCTTCGCCATCGGACCCACTAGACTCCTCTTCAGACTCGCTGCTGTCGTCAGCCGCTTGAACCGCATGGATCGCCCGAGCAGAAGCAGAAGGCGCAGCAGCGGTTGGTTGCTTCTGGTGAGGCTTGATCGACCCATAAACTGCCTTCTTTTGGCGCGCCTTCGATCATTGACGGGAGTGTAGCGTTTCCTCTAACGCGTCCGCGTCCGTGATGCGCAGAAGTGCGAGGCTGTCAGCAAGATCGCGATCGTCAAGTGTCTCGATGGAATGTTCGACATGTTCGCGGCGGACTTCGGCTGACCCATCCTTCACTTGGAGACGCGCACGGAGACCAGCCACGTTGAGGCGGTGGAGGTATTCTAGCGGCGTCTCGTCGGATCGTTTCCAGGCATGGTAATACTGTCGGGCGACAGAAACGCCCCGACCACAGTACTGCGTCTGGAAACTCTGAAGTAAGTCTTTCCAAGAGCTGCATATCGTGCGACTCAGCTGACGGTACCAGTTTCGAGCAGGTCCCGTTAAGAGGTCACCAAACACCAACACTTCTCGTCGTCAGGCGCTTGATCACGAACAAACGCGGACTTTACCTTCCCGACCCAAGATCGAGCTCATCTTCGTCACCTACTTTCCCAGCAAACTCTTTCAACTCGGACATTGCGGACACGCGAATTCGTGGGGCCATTGTTGATCTACCCGTGACTGCGGTCGACGTTATAGCGACAGCTACACGAGCCGGAGTAGTGAGATCGAGGTCATCTCGGTCGTATTCCCATGGCGAAGAGTGGCGGTCCGGTGATCCGACCGACACCATCTCTACGTCCACGGCACCAACCGGGGTCACATCAGGCCTCGTGGCGGCCGTTCGCTGTTCCTTCAGAAAACGTCCCATCGCGGCCTGGAAGTATGACTCCAGGTTTTCCGGCGAGTGACGTGTTGGACTTACAACTGCGATCTTGGTATCACGAGCTGACGTTTTAACCTCCCGTCTGGCGCGTTCTTGCAACATCGCAGCACCAGATGGTCCCAATGGCATTCGCGGTTGATCATCCACGCTGTCGGTATCCACTTCTTCGGTTGCAGACTCGTAATGAGACGACGACCCAGTGTGATCGTCATGCGTGGGCACCAACGACGATCTTGCTGGCTCCTTAGGCGGTTGGCTCGCCCCACCAACAAGTGCCTTCAGCAGATGATAGAGCGTGGTGAGGGCGTGCTTGATCACACCTGGTTTCAGATAAAAGATATCTCCGGCTTCGAATGCTCCAGCTACGATGAAGCGCCTTCACCAGGTCGATCTGATTCGATCTCGTTACCGGCTCGGAAACCGGTCCCTTGAGATCACCGATAATCTTCGGTTGGAGAATCTGCATCACCGGTTTTTGAAGCAGGAAGGCATGAAGCTCCTTCTTGTAGTACACTACCTCAAGCGCTTCATCCGTCCATGCAGGTACCAGGTTACTGCGATCTTCAGTGTCCGAGTCTGGGGCTTTCATCTCTTCCCGTGCCGCCTTCGATCTAGCGGGTTTCTTCTTGGCCGTCGATCTTGTACCGGGCGGTTGGTTGACTTTCGCCGGTGGACTTTCGTCCAGCGAATCTCGATGCGAATCGAGACTCGCGGGGGTCCCCGAAGGGACCTGGGGAGGGGGTCGAGGCTTTCCTTCTAGGTCCGTCGCCGGACCTTCCTCTGTTCTGTCGGTAGAGCTCCTCCCAAAACTCTGCCGATCCGCGGATCGATCTTGATCTAGCGGCGGCGTCGGTGATCCGTCATCCGTCGACGTTTGCTTCCCTGGTCCAATCTCAGCTTGCGCATGGACTCACGGTGAAATCCCGAGTCATCCACAGATCCGGGCACGCGCACCATTGTGGCGAAGTGGTTCCACGAAAACGCGCTTGTTGTTGAGGTCTTGGACTATCTGGTGGACAGCGGGAACTTGGGGCAGCAGCGGGGATACTTCTGCTCGCTGCGCCGATAGGGGTGAGTACGTTGATCTCGGGTGTTGAGATCGCGACTCTCTAACCAATGTTGATCTTGGCCAGCCAATGTGTTGCGGTCGGCGTGTCGCCTTCGTCCTTTCCGGGCTTGTCGCTTCCTATAGCGAGGGGTCTTGAGTGAGAGCTGACAGGCGTCTGGCCAAGCAATCCAGGCGTCCGATGTCGTCTTGCTGTCTGGTTATAACGGGCCAGGTGTGTCCGTTATCTAGCGTACACTATAGACTGCGAGGAAGCGCTGTAGACTCAGGAAGCTGAGCCTAAGTATGGGCTTTGGGGCAAATTTAACTCTGATTTATGTTAGTGGCCGTCGGGGCCACTCAAATGCAAATTGTCGTCTGATTGGTTGAAATGGCTCCCCACTTTCAACCAATGACAGGACCACAAGAAGCACACGCTAGCCGTGTGCTTGTACCTACTTTGTATCTTTATCTATATAGATCTACCTACATATGTAACTTGAAACAGCCCGTTACACTGGTACAGCTCCGCGTAGCGTCGGGTGGGCCAATACACGTTCCCGTGCTCGGTAGTGCCGACTTGATGCGAAGAAGGCAAATTCAACTCTGTTTAATGTGTTGGCTTGTCCTAAGGCCTAGTTCGTGCTTCCTTGGACTCCCTTGGTCGTCCGCTACCGCGCTGGCTCTCTCCCGATTGTTTACGCCACGAGATTGACCTACATTCCTTGAGATCAAGTAATCCTCGTCAAGATCGATGTGACGTGGGTACGTTCGATTTGTACAGGGATGATATCAGCCACTCGTCTTTGGTCACTGTAGAGGGTGTCACTCTTCCGGATGTCACTCAAACGGGTGTCACTGTAGAGGGACTTGTGTTATTGATGGATGGGAGATGATCGGAGTAATGACTTTCCCAGAGTGCTTCACCAAAGTGCCGCTTGCCCCGTGTTTGAAGGAGACTTCTCTTGATGCGCTAGGTTGTGCGCTGTTGTGTCCCTCCATGTTTTGTCTAGCTTGTCTGCACGACGCTTGCAATAGCACTGCTCGCCGCGTGCTAGGTACCTTGCAGCAGATTCTTGCCTCAAGACATACCGTATCCTTTTTGGCGCAAGCAGAATTTCAATACTTAGATGTACATGTCTTACCGGGTTGGTTTTTGCATACTCAAATCATAACGTGTGTTCACATCAGGCCGTCGCTCAAGTATACTGCGGCGTGCTTTTGCAATGCATTCAGTACCAGCAACGGCGCAATAGAAGGATCTGGTCCACAGCGCCTCCCCGAGCTCAGCCAAAATGTCATTGCCGAAGGTGGCTGCAGCTCTGCCTGCAGCAAGTCCTGGTAGGAGTGCCCCGCGCCACCATATTGTAGGTATCTGGGCCCCCGATAACCTTTATGTCACTGGTTGCCGTTCACCGTGGTTGCGCATTCGACGGGTTGCTGCATATCCAGGCGCTAGACCGGCACTGCGCTCACGGCTACCTCCGCTCCTCCTTGGCGATGGTCTCGTCCGTATTTGAGAACCGAACGAGCTTGGCGCTGAGCACCCTGAAGCCATGCAAGTGCTGCTGGTTGCCTTTGCAGTTGCGAATGGAGGCACTGCTACCCTTCTTGAGCAGCTCGTCGGTGATGATGCAGTCGATTCCAATGGTGTCGAACGTGGTGAAGACTCTGGCTGCGCCGCGACTTGGCAGCGCTCAATTGGTAGCCTTTCTCCGATGTAGGAGATCGCTTCAACGCCGAATACAGTCCGGGTGGATGCGTTGGTGATGATCACAACTTGCCTTCAGTGCTGATAATAGCTAACCTGCATGCTTGCCAAGCGACCTGAGCTTTTCACAAATTACACTCATAGTTTCTTCAGTCAGCCAATTAGCCCGCACGAATTTCAAAAACCGTTTTTCCGCCAATCAGCATCGCCTTCGAAACGGTCCATTTTGGTAGGTTCGGCGAAGCTCCTGCTTCTTGCTGTGCTCGTGAAAGGACGTCTCGGCAGAGGGTGGGACATCCAAACGAGCCAAAGTACCCGTTCTAGTCTTTGCACACTTATTGTTTGTATACCATACATTGCTAGTCATTCGCGAAAGGGTTAAAATAAGGAACTGGACAACACTGAGCGGATTGCTTTAGCTTACTAATTATGTAGCAACATGTCACCGCTGGATCAAACCCGGATGCATGCTCTGCAGTGCTTGCTCCTGGACCGGTATCCTTGTATTCTTGTAGCGAAGCGCGCGATACGGCGCATTGAGACGCCACTACTGTGTGGTGCACACGTGCTCTAAAACACCTGATCGTAAATAACAGGCCATTGACGGTTCGACGCAGTTATGCAGTACCGTGGAATTAATCCAGTGAGAGCTGTCCATTACCATTCATTTACCTGGCAAAAACGTAGGATATATTGGTGGAAGGTGAGGGAGGGTAGTTGATTGGTAGAAATTACGCTAATCGTGGTCGTTTGGAAGACGGTCATGTGTCAGGTTGGCAGCCTTGAGCTTTCAGAGCTCGATCTCGGCGTCGGGTGCCGGGTGGAGGCCTTGGTTGAGCAGTCCTGCTTGAGCACGTTCTTGATCTGCTTGGTCCGCATGACAATGGACCCTTCCCAGAGCGACACCTTGCTGCTCAGATTTGTGGCGCGGACCCCGACACGGAAGCTGGTATATGTGCCGTTGCTTAACGTACTAGCTGCCAATAGCTGGACAAGCAAGAGGAGGGTAGAGATAGAGAGAGGAGCAAAAAGTGTCCTTTTCATGCAGGATGTGGCAGTAAGTTTTCGAAGTTCGCTGCGGAAATGCTGAAGGTCGATTTGCCCACTTTCATCGAAATAGAGACGGTTTAGTTTAGTGGCTATAATCCAGCATGGGGTCGATTCAAGGCTTCCTGCATACAATGTCTGTGTCCTGCTTCATATACGCGCATGCTTTGCAGTCAAATCACAGGCTTCACCGCCAGTTACCCTCTCCACTATCGCCACGTTGGTACACGGGAGTCTTGGCTCCATGATGGCTGAGTCAGGACAAGACTTCAGTCACTGAGCCCGTGGCCGTGTTTGTTATATTATAATATTTGACTCCGTCAACACCTCGATGTGTTTCTTATCTCTGGCCGCTGTCACGGCCGCTGAAGCAATACACGTATCCTCGCTGTTGGTAAACGGGGTCATACTACCGCTAATATCCTTGTCGAACATCATAACCAGCTTCGTGTTGGACACCGAGGCCTGTAAGTAGTTCACAGTATCCGTCGGTATGATACCCAGCGAGTCGGGAACGAAGCGCAGCTCTGGTGCAGTAGCTACACCGGCTATGGTCTTACTTGGGAAATTGAGCGGGCCGTTGCCATTTTGGCCGTATGTGGGTTCTCTAGTGCCGCTGATGGCCTTCTCAACAGCAGCGCTTGGCGGTTTGGAGTCCGAGGCGCCGGGGCGACAGCTTTCTTGCCCTTGTTTGTATTTGCCGTGTCTGATTGGGTCTTGTTGGCGCGCTTCGACCTCCGGTTGTTCCTGGTGCTTCTCAGCCTCGGCTCCGACATTTTTGGCGAATGGTGTGCGATTATTGCTCGTTTGGATTTCTAGGCGACGAAATGGCATCACACGAACACCAATCATCACCCATACAAACTACAAGTAATTGAGGTTGCCATCATTTTGAATGATAGTAAGAAATGAGCGAAACTTCCTACGAACTCATACAAAAGAGTAGATACTTGCTAACAATCTGGTATTCCCAGTACTAGTCTATAGTCACTGTACAGTGTACATGTAGTTATTTTCGTTCTTGTTGTCTGCATTCCACGCTTCCAGGCGCCTGCAACATGGTTCTTCGCGACAAGAGCGAGCGGCCAGCAGCTCCCACGGAAGGGGCAAGACCAGCGCCACCAGCATCCCAGACGTCCCCGGGTCGTCGTCTTGCAGCCGGCCCTCACCCCCACGCCGCAGTCGGGAAGCGCTTCACAGTTCGAGACGGATTCCACTTGAAGACGCGCAATGCCGAGGCGCAGGCAGCAATCGACGCCCAAGTTACGGCACGAAGCGGAGAACCCCCCGACCCGTTGCTACTGCCCGAGAGTGACGAGGATGTGCACCTCGAAATCCCCTCAGGACCCACGAAAGTGGAGATCACGGCGGCTCTTCCGTCGCCTGGACGAGTGCTGCGAGCGAATCGGAGCGACAGCAAGAGCAGCAACAACAACAATGGGGAAGACCACGACCACCACGAAGCAGACAAGAAGGCGGGTGACGACCTGCAGCCTGATGCCGCCAAACGCACGACCAGCGCTGCGGTCGCAGTTCTGGGGCAGTTACTCCAGCCGGAGCAGTCCAACCAAGACTCCAGCAGCCGCAGCAGCAGTCGTGAAGGCACCACCGGGAGGGTGCGCGCCGCTCTGAGGGCACCAGCAGAGTGGCTGGTCTATCGGCACCGACCGAGCGACACCAAGCAGCGCGAGCAGCGGAAGGTTGCCAAGCAGCTCCACGAGATCCTTCAAGAAGCTGAGCCTCAGAAGCTGACGGATGCGAAGCAGGACGAAGTGCGCGCGCCGAGGAGACCGCGATGCCAGTCAACGCTGGGCTCGACGACGTATAAGCAACGCGTCGCGGCAGCGCGGCCACAAAAGCACCTGCCGTCCGAGCACAAGCACAGTTACCACCGAGAGTCGCTAGAACCACTGACGGAGACCGAGCGGGGGCTTTTGCGAAGCCGAGAAGACAACAACAAGGCCGTGGACAAGCTTCTCGTGTCGCTCTTCCATCCACCCAGCGCTGCTGCAACGCCAGCTACTGCCGCGACCTCACTCGTCCCCGCCGTGAAGCCCACCACGACTCTGACAAACAGATTCTCCACGCGACGAAGTGTCATGCGGCACGAGACGGCAGTGGCTCTGCGCTCTCGCAACCTGGTGTCACGGATGAACGAGCTGCGCAGTCTGCCCCAGTTGCTGGAGCAAATGGAGACGCTGCAACTGTGGAAGCAGCAGCAACAGATTGCACAGCACGGCGTCGACATCGTAGCCAGGAACCGCGCCAACCCGACGTTGCACGTGCTGCAGAAGCCGTCGCAGACGCCCTTACTCCCTTCGGCCACCGACCACAAGCTGCACCAAGCAAACAGGCGCAAGCAAGAGCTGGACGCGGCAAAGGAAGAGAATGTGCGCCGTATCGTGATTCGCTGGCAGCTTCGTCGCGAGCAGCGGGCTGAACAGGCTCGTGGCGTTCATGTCCAAAGCCAGTGGCTGCTGATTGTTGCACTGGCCGAAAGCTCCAACAAGTGGCTGACCAAGTTCCACGAGTTCCGCCAAAGGCGCGGGGTCTTGGTGCGGGTTATGATGGCTAGGCGACTGCAGCGGTATTGGCGGCAGCGAGCTCTCAACAAGCGCGACTCGTTGCACCTGCTACGGTTCGCGCCTCTCTCGTCCGCATTCTTCCGCCTGCCGGTAGTGATCCATGCAGTGACCAAGCTCCAGCAGAGCGTCCGAGACTGGCTCGAGCGGAAGCACCACCGCGAACGAACGGATACCGTCGCGCTGATCGTGACGGCGTGGTTCGAGTTCCAAGACGTCAAGTTCCGCCGCATTATCCTGCGCTTTCGGAAGCGCGTTCGGGACTTTCAAGTCATGTGGCGTGCCTGGCGAGCCATCACAGCGGCGCGGATCAAACTGCTGCTACTTGTGTGGGCGAAAGTGGAGCGCAAGGTCAAGCGGCGGCATGGCGTCGCTGCATCTCACCCTTCCGTAACCTTCTCGCTGCCTAACGACCCTCTTCAACTGAAAGGCGGTAGTGACGACGCAATCCCAGCCGGAAAAGGGTTGACGCTCCTCGACATGCTGCAGTGTGCCACAGCCGAGAGGCCCTTAAACCAGCAGCAGAAGCAGTTGGAGGACATGCACCGGCACTTCCGCAATGGTGGCGCTGTGCACATGCCCATCGGCGCCGTCTCGCCAGGGTCGTTAGGGTCATTGGGACCTCACTCGCCAACGAATACGAATTCTCCATCTCGTGGGCTTCAGGCTTCGCCACCCTCGCCATCGTCAAGAAGACCAAACCGACCTCGACAGGCAGAAAACGCCCACGTTCGACAGGATCTTGAGCTGAGGAACAACATGGAGGAGGAGTTCCAGCTCGTCATGTACGACGTGTACACAACGCGCCGGAACCTTTCGCCCAAGTCGTCCAAGTCACCTGCACGATCAACACTTGGAGCTGCGCAGACTCGCGACGCTAAACAATCACCGAGCAAGACTCGGAATTCTTCGCCCCGCGGGTCTCAAGGCCAGCATCCGCCACTGCAATTGCCGACTGGAAGCCCCACTGTGCCCGTTCCTCCATCATCGAAGAGGGTCCCTCACCAACTGAAGGTGACAGTGCTCCGGAAGCTTCTGTCTGAGAAGCGTAAAATGTACTCGGACACTCGAGACCGCGGACGCGAGGCGTGGGCTGCTGCTCGGAAGCAAATGCGCAGCGAAGCCTTCCGCTACGACGTACTGGACGAGCTGGCAGCGTTCCAGCAACTGCAGGCCAAGTACGCTACGTTCTTGCTGCTCCATAGCATCACCGAGACGGATATGGTTCACCTCATTCACCAGACGCAGGAGGAGGTCAACGCGGCCGAGACTGCTGCGAAGGCTCATCCATCGCAGACTCACCGCAAAAGCATTCAGGGTCGCGGAGCTGGCCCCAGAAAGAGCCACGTACACATCGACATCACCACGAACGCTGTCTGACGCCTGGAAACAAAAAGTGACGCATGAGAGCAACGCATGAGCATTGAAAGGTTTGGATTTCCAAAGCAAGCACGAGACACGGACGGTTGGCGAGTTACTCCACGCGAGTAAAGAGGGGGGGGAAGGAAGTCCGTCCTCTCAGGATAGTACATGCGGAAGTCGTGCTTCTTGAACAAGCGCGAGTTGGCAAAAGTCAATACGGTCAAGCCGATTTGGTGACCTTGGTGCTGCCGAGCAACACTGATGTCAACACTTGGCGTCCCTAGCTCCACCGAGATGCCACCCGCGATGATCAGGATCACGATCGAAAGTCCGCTTAGCATGATATCTAGCGGCTGCATGAGAGCACCACGATGTTCGTTGCCGTTGCCACACAGGCTTGCAGAAAATCGTCTCTTTACGGCCATAGCCCTTTTCGACAACAAAGTACACAGGTTCACCACACGTCCAGCGCATTGAAGTACTCAATCACGTAAGAATCGGACGGCATTGCTTGCCTCTTTCTGAGGCAGACCCTGGTCCAGCGTTCTTATCAAGTAGATCGACAGCAGTGTCAACGCGAGAGACACTACCAGCAGGACGACCAGCGTCACACTCTTGAAGATCAGTAGTCGCAAACTCCACCGATTCAGCGGTAGAAGACATGGAGATGCTGGGGCTAGCAATGGTACTAGTAATCTCCTCGAGTTGTGCTCGAGACCAACGAACGGAAGGGAGTCGCCATCCTTCAGAACACCGTTTGTCAGCTTGGTGCAAAGCGCCACGTCCGCTGTCGACGGAGAGTGCAAGCAGTTGCTAAAGTGCTCCATGTGCAGCCCGTTTCCAACAACTGTCGTCCAGAGCGGTAGATATCTCGACCTGAACGCTATTGTACATGTAGATGAGGTGCAAATCGTACTTAGCCGAGCTCGCCAGTCAAATAAAAAAAACTTTGGCGCCATAACTTGCCGCGCCACTTTCGAGAGCGTCATGGCGCCGCACCGCTCGCCGCTCAAGCGTCCGTCGCTGTCGCCGCCCGTGTGGAAGGCCCAGCTGCGCCAGCGCTGTCTGCAGCGCCTGAAGCGGGACCGCGGCCAGCTGCTGGACAGGCTGCGGCGGCCGGACGCGGGCGCGAGCGCGAGCGCGAGCACGAGCGTCTCGGAGGAGATGCAGCGGCTGGTCGAGGCCTCGGCGTCGGTGGACGACCTGCTACTGCTGGGCCGCCTGCAGGAGGGCGAGTACCTGGAGATCATCCACGCGCTGGAGGACGCGCTGCGCCACGAGACGGGGGAGGACGACGAGGAGCAGGAGGCCGAGCACATGGCCGAGCTAGAGGACGCCGAACTGGAGGCCATGCTGGCCGGCCTGGACCTCCTGGACGAGCCCCAGCAGCAGCAGCAGCAACAACAACAACAGACGCAGCAACAACAGACGCAGCAACAGGCGAGCGCTGACGAGCTGCACGAGCCTGCGGACGTCTCGGTGCTGTGCCCGATCTGCAAGGCCGGCTACCTGCGCGAGCACGCGGACGCCCAGACGCCGGTGCCCTTCATCGCGTGCGGCTGCGGCTTCACCTTCCGCGTCAAGTACGTGTACCACACCGTGCTCGAGGACTTCCAGGACAAGATCGTCAACGCCTTCCTGGCGCATCGGTGCGCGTTGTCTGTTGAGAGGGCAGTGGCCGGCCGTCCTCCTGACTGGACTGACTTTTGGACGACTTCTTGTGTGTGTGTGTGTTCCTGCAGTGACGCGTGCTCCGCCGACCCGACGTTCGAGAAGAAGGCGTCGCTGGACGACGGCGCGGACGTGCTCTGCCTCCAGTGCGCGCTCTGCGGCTGCGACCACGCGCTGCCTTGATTGGAGCTGCCAAAGTAGCGAGTTATTTATTTTCCTAGTCTCTCCATTGGCCTACAGAAGAAGAAGAACAATACGCGTTCCACTGCTTGTGCTGCTCTGCGTTAGATGGACGGCAGGAAGTGCGCCGTCATGAGCGCCCCGATGAAGAAAAGCGCGAGCAGCCCCGGCGTGAGCAGCCCCCAGACCGGCCAGAGGGCGCAGACGTAGCACAGGGCGGCCACAACCCCCACGATCGTGGCCACGGGGATCATGCGCGGGCAGTAGACGCTCCACTCGAGCCGGACGCGCTTGATATAGGGCAGGTACACGGCCAGGTACGCCGTGATGCAGATGTTGACCCCCGTGCAGACCAGCGCCGCCTGGAAGAAGCCGCTGCCAAAACACTGCGAATTAGCTGCAATTCCCCCCACGGCGTCCGAGTAACGTGGCGCCCGCACCGGTTCACGCGCGGGTCCGTGAAGATGACGCGGCAGAAGTCGGTCCCGTAGGCCACGAGCCCCGCGGCCGCCACCCACAGGAACGCGTGCAGCCTCGTGCTCCACAGCGCCGCCCGCTGGGACCGACTCGCGCGCGGTGGCGACTGCTGCTCGCCGTCGCTCTCGTCGCTCTCGTGCTGGTGCGCGCGCGTGTACGAGGCGCGCGGTCGGGCGGCCATGGCGACGATGATACAAGAGGCTGAAAGGGTCGCTTCGAGCAGATCGCACTTAGCCGAGTACAACTCCAAGTTGAAGCGGCGGTTGTGTGATATCATTGGTCGTTGGCGACCAAGTACTATACATACTCACTTGGCCGGTCATACAGTAGCTTTAGGCGGCAACAGGTTGGGGCTTCTCTTGCTCTACTGAGCTGCCGTACATTAATACTGGGGGGGGTCTCCTCGGTCGAGGTGTTCGTAGCTACCAAAGCCTGCTTATGAATCCAATTGCTCTGTGTGTCGTGTCAAGAAACGCGAGTCACGTTCCTATCGTTCGTGCGGAGCAGCAGCAAACCACGAAACCTGGTGATAGACTATCGTTGGTCTGCGCCCACCGGAGGACCACGGCATTCACGCCCGACGGGTATTTTGCCTGCGAAGACGCCACGCAAACGAAATCCAAGAATGCCACCAAAGCGGGGGGGGGGGGGGGGGGGGGGCGCGGGGGGGGGGGGGGGGGCG
>JAGDFM010000254.1:0-29074 GCA_019155715.1 Phytophthora pseudosyringae | reverse complement strand
AAACAAAACCAAAAATTCCCCCCAACCCCCCCCCCCCCCCCCCTATGGATTTCCATAGAGGAGACGACCATCTACGACCATTCAGGCACTTCGCTCGGCCCACGCTTTGTTTGCCGTATCGAGTGGTCCCCGCAGCACTGGTACACTGTGCTGAGCGCGATGATGGCCTCGACCTTCGACTCGACAATCGCCCCCATCCTGGGATCGCAGAGCTCTCCTCGTCTCACCACTCCATGTGTCGGACTGGAACGAGGAAACGCGTTGGCTGCCGCGGAACGTGAGGCTCGCGACGCAGCAACTTCCCTTCCTTTGTTGACTCAATCCAAAAACCTGTTCCCGGCTCACCTCGCAGACTACCCCCCCTCCGCTAAAGTCATTAGATTAATCCGTCGATCAGCACGAACAGCGAGAGTTCGCTGCTGCCTCCACTGAAGGTAAAAGTGGAGTCGTCATTCCGGGAAACGCTGACAAGTCACTGACGCTGAGCGCGTACAGTAGTGTATTCGTTTACCGTCTCCTCGGATACTTGAGTGCAAATCCGCTCTCGCTTTCGTTCGACTGACCAAGTTGCTGTTGTTGCTGTTCACATCTCAGGATCAAGGCGGTGAAAATAATGATCGAGGCCGCGGTCTTTGCATTCGACCACTCGGCACTTGGAGCAAAGCGTGTGTTCCGTCCTGCGATAACGGCAACATTTCCACGATGGGCTGCTGGTCTTGTCTTGCGTAGCAGTTCCGAACCGCAGCCAGCACCAACTCATTTTTCAATTGTCGCCCTCAAAGTGAATAAGCGCAAAGATGAAGTTCCTCTCGTCTATGATCGTGTTCGCCCTCATGGTCAGCGCTGCCCATGGCGGCCAAATGGCCAGGCAGAGCACCAACCCAAAGTGTAATGCCAAAAACAAAACTCCGTCCACGGGCTCGTCCACGCAGCAATGGTCGAGCGCTTCCAGCGTGGAGGGCTCGAGTGCGTCGAGCGCTTCGAGTCAATCCACACAGCAGTCATCGACCGCTTCGAGCCAAGCTGCCCAGCAATCTTCGACCGACGCAAGCCAATCCACGCAGCAACAGTCCTCGAGTGATGCCAGTCAGTCGACGCAGCAGCAGCAGTCGTCCACTGCCTCGAGCGGTGCGACGACCACTTCATCTGCCTGCACGCTGACGGGCACCTACTCCAAGGCAGCCGACGTGTCGTCGTGCAAAAACGTCGTGATCAAGGATCTGAGCGTCCCCGCGAGCACCACGCTGGACCTGACCAAGCTCACCAAGGGCGCGACCATCACGTTCGAAGGAACAACCACGTTCGAGCAAGCGGAATGGAAGGGTCCGCTCATTCTTCTGACGGGCACCGATCTCACCGTCACAGGCACGGGCACCCTGGACGGCCAGGGCGCCTTGTACTGGAAGAAGGGCACGTCGATCGATCGCCCCGTGTTCTTCCGTCTCAAGCGCGTCATGTCATCCGCGCTCAAGGGCTTCAACATCAAGAACTCTCCCTACCGCACTTTCAGTATCCTCGACTCCGAGGACACGACCATCAGTGGCTTGACCCTGGACTCGAAGGCTGGCGACAACGTGGCCAAGAACACCGACGGCTTCGATTTGAGTCGCAACCTCCGCCTGACGATCTCGGGCTGTACCGTGTACAACCAGGACGACTGCCTCGCCATGCAGTCCAGCAACGACACGAGCTTCACGGGCAACACGTGCAGCGGTGGCCACGGTATCTCGATCGGTTCTCTGGGTGGCGACACCGTGAACGGGTCGGACATCGTGAGCGGCCTCACCGTCAAGAACAACAAGATCATCGACAGTGTCAACGGCATCCGTATCAAGACCATCATCGGCAAGCAGGGCACGGTCACCGGCGCTTCGTACACGGGAAACACGCTCACGAACGTCAAGAACGCCATCGTCATCCACTCGGACTACAGCAAAGACAAGGGGGGCTACACCGGTGATGCCTCGAGTCTGGTGGAGATCACGGACATCACGGTGTCGGGGCTCTCGGGCACGGCGGACAACGTGTACGACATCCTCGTCAACCCCAAGGTGGTCTCGGGCTGGACCTTCTCGGGCATTACTGTCAAGGGCGCGTCGGGCAGCTGCAGCGGAGAGCCGAGCGACGTCAAGTGCTAAGCGGTCAGCCAGTTGGTGTAGAATTGTTGCAATCGATCGATGGTAGTCGCGTATTTGAAATGACAGTCTTAGAGACTTACGTTGCCCCCTCCTGGGCTTTCGCTGCATTGCGACTCGATGGTGCTGCACACCTCTTGAAACAAGGCCTCGGTGGCAGCCACACCAGTAGCACCGTCACCCTTGCGGTCGTAGTCGTAGCCGGGGATCCAGATGAATCCGTCGTGGATAATTCGCACGAACACCGGCACACGTCGGTGAATGAGCTGCTTGTATCCACGTTGTTGCCAGCGCTCGAGAAGCAGACGAGCGTTAGTTGAAGGCGAACGGCGGTGCCCACGCACGGTGGCCCTTGGTTTGTTGGTCAAAGTCTCTTGGTCGATTCCGAGGCCGTAGCCGATCCCGCTCCCGTCCGCTATTCGTTCGTCGTCCAGCACAAAATCTAGCGCTTCGGTGAGCGCTGCGACGAAAGACTCCGATATACGCACGGGAAGTGGGAGGAAGACGGAAGCTATCAGGGGGTGAAGCTGTACGCGAGAAACACTCGAGTACTCGGGAACACGGCGCAAGTCCAAGCCCGCCTGCTTGGCGCGACGTCGCACGGTGCCGACAAACTCGTCTGCTGCAATTCCACTGCAAGCTAGCCAGCGTACGTCCAGGTGAAAGCAGCGCGAGATGTCCATCGTCTCTTCCAGGCGCATCATGACCCACTCGGTTCTCGAGTCTTCGAATTTAGAGACCGATGACGCCGAGACGGACAATGTCGACGCCTTGCAAGCCATCTTAAAACTCAGCATGCGGTTCCCACCGAGCGGTGGTGCCTTACCAGGTTCTCGCGCGGCTTCTGGGTGCTCCAACACCATGTTGATGGTGATGTTTTCGAGCTCTCCGAATTCCGACGGAGCGACGCGAGATTGCAGATACTCAATGAACTTGGCAAACTTCGCTGCGTATGTCGTTGGAGAATCGGTATCGACCTCAATTCCGTCGTTCGTGATGACGGGTGGTACGATGGCAAACCGGATTCGGCGGCACTTCATCGTATCTGCCATGTCGTCAAGGTATCCGCACAGCAAGTTATCTAGGGCATTCCAGTTATCTTCCGGTTGAGGGTAGCGGTAGAATATCTGTTGATGCGGCTGAAACGACTGAGTGAGTCCCACCCAGAGCGAGTAATTGTATGAAGTGTACGCCACTTCGGGGTCGTGTGGCTCGCGCTGGACAAATCTCTTCACTTCGACGGTCTGCCGCTCTGCGTCGTAAATGAGCTGGTGGATGCGGTGCCCCATACTCAAATGATACACTCTTCGTCGGTTTTCAGGGATCGACTCACTATCCATGAGCGACGCAGTTGAGTCGCAGCTGGACACGAGTTGGAAATCTCGAGCTAGCCGCTGGCAGATCATTTCGATCAACAATTCATCATGGCTGCGGTAACGAGGCACACACTCGATCGTTGGCACCTGTGTTGCCGTCGTAGGGATTGTCAGTGTGTAGAATGCTTCGGTGTAGCGTTGACGCAGCTCTTGGGGGGACGGGAAATGGTCGGTTGTCAGTGGGAGGGTAGCTGGAGACGTAAGGCTTGTCCAGTTAGGACCCAGGAACATCGGCTCCCCATCTTGAGTTGGGGTTTCTCCTAAGACGTCGTTAGACGAGCGGTGGGCAACCTGGTTGGAAACTGGGAATAGGTGGCTCCAACGCCGTCGGTCAATCAATAAGCGCCAGGAACCTTGCGCTTTAGCGTATCGGAAGGGGTTAACTGCCACCTTCCGGCGATCAATGGGGATGACAGCGAGATCTGTAGCTGACGAAGCCTTGAAGCTCAGACTTCCAGGCATCAACGAGGTCCGGAACAGCTCGGACTGATTCCTACGCAGACCCCCTAGAGGAGACCCCGGGTTGCTGAGGCGCCGCTGGTTGCTCGCCAACTTGCCAGGGAAGCCGTCTGTTCCTGGCGGTGGAGAATGTGCAGACGAGCGGCCAGACGTCGACGGCAGCTCTTTGATCATGGTCGCCGCTCGTGTAAGCGGTCGAAACCCCTCGTCTCGATTTTTCCCTGGAGTGCCGTAGGGAGTGCGATTTGAAGACGATGTCGACCTTGTGGCAAAGCTCATATTGCGATAGGATCCCCGGCGCTCCATTGAACTACCGAGCATCACTTCCAAGGAAAATGAAGGGATTGCTTCCACCTTCGGAACTGAGCGAGACGCAATCTGGATACCAAGGGATGAGGTGGGTTGCTGCTGGTTGTGATCTACCGGGGCCTGTGGCTGCAGTATTTTGGTCAGAGAGGGGCTGCTGGGTTTCACCTTGCGCGGCGAAATCAGCGTCTGGACAATGCTGCTACTTTCGCTGGGGAGAAAGGAACTATCCGTTCGATAGTTGCCACTGTTACCGCTGTTGCTACGCTGCCGGGTGCGCTCTGCTTCCTTCCTTGCATTGCGACGGAACCACTCGAGATGCCCGTCACCATACCCGCCAATGGTGGCGCTGGTAACACTACAGTGCTCGTCGTGGCTTTCCAGCCGAGCGAACCCAAATCGCCGATCACGTAAATTTCTCGCAGTGGACTCGCCGCCACGCACCACCGGCGCAAATACACTCTCGTCATACTCCTTGAGTGCTGCTCGCGCATGGAGGCTAGCACTCAGGTTAGTAGCTGAGCGTAGTTGCCCCGACGCGAGAATGGGTTCAAAGTCAGGCGACCGACTAAGTTGCAATTGTTCTGGCGGTGGTGCTGATGATACAGAGTCAGGAAGCGCACTCGTCTCGAATAGCAGGCGGTTTTGATTTCCTGCAATTCTGACCGACAAAGGTGTTCCGGCTGTGGCGGAAACCTCTCCACTTTTGCTGTCGTTCTTGCTGATCTCTTCGTCGTTTGGAACACAAGCGGGAATGGCGCTAAGACCAAAACTGGACGCGTTTTTCGAGTCTCTGCGCATCATGTTTCGCAGCGTCACTGGGAACACGAGCTTTTCGGACGGTGAGGTGACATCAAACATACGAAATGACGGCAGCGGATTGAATTGCTGGTTTCGCTTGACTTGGCACGCACATGAATGCCATCCACGCGGAGTTTGTTGAGCAGTCGGTTTGTGTTGATTTGGAAATAAAGCCGCAGGGAGCTCAGCGTGACTGAACGAGCCGTTAGCTCGCCCACAGCCGCAACCAAAATCCAAGAACGTGATGTTCACCCAGTGCGGTACGTCGTACGTTACTTTCTCTCTCGAATCGGGTGGGTCAGCGGTGGCAGCATTGTCACTGAGCGTTGCTGACGTACAAGACGGACGGAGGACATCGCTGCCCGCTCGCACCCACTCAGGACTCTTGGGCTGGGAAGTCGACATCAAGCTTGAGATCCCATGAAAAGACGATGCCGCCTCTATCGATTTTGACTCCTCACTTGCCCCCGACACCTCACTGAAAGAAAATTTTCTCATGAAACTAGGAGTCTCCGCGTTTGAAGCTTCAGGTTTTGCAGAGGGTGGGATGCAGTAAATAAACAATGGAACAACATGCAATGGTGGTGTAGATAGCGATATCATGTCCATGCCCACCCCGTTGTCCATCATACGCTGCTCAGTGATCTCGGCAAGTTTGCTGTTCACGTTGAAAATGCTGCAGCCAGCCGTCATCATCACGATACCCTGTCCGGTGCGACTCAGGTCGCGGTCCATGTAGTGCTTGTCCAGCACATTCAATGTCACATTGATGGCTTCTAGGATGTTCCCGTCTTTGGCTCGCGACGGAACGCCAGACGGTAGCTTTGCCCATTTCACGTACAGGTCTTCACACCCACCGTCGTCCTCCGCAGTGGGCGAGAGTGGCTTGCCCTGTTCGGCCACGGGCATCGTACTCGTCTCTTCGGGGTCGGTGGTGCTGCTCGTAGGCTTCGGACAGCGGCAAATCTCGTACTGCGCTGGAGAGAGCTCCTCTGGCGTGCGCCAGCGATGCGTCTCGTAGTAGCTAGCGAACTCCTTCTTAAGCAGCAGCAGAAGCCGGCTCCAGTCTGGCCCGGTGAAGTTCATGACGACGACCTTGTAGAAGTCCTCGTAGTATCGGCCCGAGACGGGGTCGACGTGGATCGTGGGGCCGTATCCGTTCGCCATGTTGCTGCCTGGCGCGCCGCAGCCTGGACCGAATCCTTGTCTCCTGGGGTCTGAAAACGGCGCTTTCCTCGGGTCGAACCCGTCGGGGAACTGGTTGGCGTCGTAGAAGCTCCTGGAAAAGGCGATGATGGTGACCGAGTGGCTCACGGAGCTCTCGCTCCACTTGGCGATGAGCACGCGCAGCAAGCGGTTCAGCAGCTTCTCGTAGTAGATCTCCCCGTCGGGCGCGAACTCCCACATCTCGGTGCTCATCTGCACGAGCCAGAAGAGGCGGCTGGACCTCGAGCGCGCCACGATCTTGGTGGCGTCTCCGATGACGCCGCAGTCGAGCGGCGTGCCGCTGGCCAGGATGGCGTCCACCTGCGAGCGGATGCCGAGGCACTCGACGGTCCGCCCCACGTATACGCACTGGCCCAGCATGGTGACCTTGAAGCGCCAGACGTCGGCGCGCGACAGGAACTGGTCCTTGAAGCTCAGCTCCACGAAGTCCACGCTCACGTCGCGCTGGTCCACGCGCCGCACGGTCACGGGGCGGAAGGCCTCGAGTCCGAACTGCGCCGCGATGTCCTTGGCCACGCTCACCTGCAGCTTGCCGCGCACGGGCGCCAGCGACTCGACGGACAGGACGAGCCGCGGGTGCGCGCGCTCGGGCTGCGCGACCTCCAGCAGGTCGTGCAGCCGCACGTCCGGGAACGTCTCCGGGTTGAGCACCAGCAGCTCGCCGCCGCGGAACTCGGGCCCGTGCACCACGAGCGACAGCGCGTCGCGGTCCGTCGTGTTGCGCCGCGAGCGCCACATGCCCCAGTGCGCACTCCACTTCAACTAGTGGCAGATCCATTCCGCATCGAACGGGCGCGAAAGGTAGGGACATGGCTACGTGTTGGCGTCGTCTTAGTGGCTGAAATCCGAACATACGATTCCCCAGTCTCACTTGCAGTCTTCCCCTGTGATGATGAGCTTCGGTGCCGCTGCTGCGGCCGGCGGCGGAGGAGGTGGCGCCTCCGCCTCCGCGCCGGCCATGAACGCGTCGGCCGAGAGCGACGTGGACCTGATGCGCACGATCCTGGGCGAGCACGTGCCGCAGAGCGTCATCCTCACGTGTCTGAACGCCTGCGCCTTCGACGTGAGCGCCGCCTTGAACTGGTACTTCGCCGAGGTGGCGTCGTCTCCTGCTGCTGCTGCCTCCTCGCCCTCTGCGGCGGCGCTGGATGAGGCGGCCGTGCCCAGCATCCAGTCCGGCCTGAGCCTCACGCTGCACCCGCGCGCCATGGAGGGCATGGTGAGCAAATCCGAGGCCTACTACGCCACGCTGACGCGGGGCGACCCGGCCTACGACATGCTCACGCCCAGCAACGACAAGTTCCTGACCGTCCGCCTGCGCAAACGCGGCTGGCGCACCGGCACCTTCCTCGGCGTCCCGTCCCCCGCCACGCAGAGACCGTTCTTCGCCAATGGAGACGTGGTCACGCTCGAGTGCAACGGCCTCTGGCTCAAGGCCAGCTCCCTCAACAAGATGCTGCAGTGGAAGGCCCCGTCCGAGGACGACCGCAACAAGTTTGTGGTCCGAGGCCTGCCGCTGGGCAAGAACCTGGCTCCAGGAGACTACTTCTTCCTCACGAGCTACAAGTGGAAGGACAAGGAGGTCGTGCGCAAGGACGAGCGTCCCGTCGGCATCAGCAGCTACAACACGAACGTGCACCGCTGCTTCCTGGGGCTCGAGCGGATCAAAACGTGCGCACTATGGGGCTATTTACTGTCGCTGCTACCCCTTTTTCTCGTGGCGCTAAATGTCTTGCTTCTCTTTCTCCTACAGGCCGAACCAGCGCTTGTACCTGTACGCCAAGCTCACGCAGAACGCGCTCAAGAGTCTGCCGAGGCGCGACGACCCGGTCAATGTCAACCACCTCACCATCAGCGTCATGGGCACGCCCATGTCGACGGGGAGTACCACCCTCCGAGAGCAGTCACATTCGGTATGTGAGAATGCACCGCTAGTTGACGGGCGAAACACTCTCTAACGGTTTGTGCTGTGAAATGGTTCAATGCTGCAGCGACGGAAGGACTCCATTTCCGACGAGATCCAACTCACCAACGCGAAGGTCGAGCAGATGGCAAACATCATCGGCTCGGACGTGTCTCGTGATCGCCTCGCCAACTTTTTAGATGGCGCTGGCGGAGATGTTCAAGTCGCATTGGAACACTATTTCATGAGTGTATCGAAGGAGACCGGACCTGCGTCGTTAGCACCAGCTGCCACAGCAACACGCGCGCCCCCATCAGCACAGATTCAAAGAATGGAGTCAGCATCCGTCCTTGAAAAGGCTCAAGCCCGTGCCCATGCGGAAGCCCAAGCAAATCACGACCGCCGCCCGCTTAGCCAGCTCATTTTGGGCATCCCGTCCATCTCCGAGCCTCTGCCGTTGCCGAGCACTGAGCCAGTGTCGATTCCATCCCCAAGCACCACCACAAAGACCAAGCATGGTGTTATAGGGACGCCTCCGCGCCCGCCTACGGTTGACGTCACCAGTACGTTTGTTGGAGAGCCGTCGCCTGGCATGCCGCCGCCGGTGCCTTCTCCCTGCCCGTCTCCCATTCCGCCTTCTGGATCGGCGGATAGCGGCATGGCTACAGCTCCGTTATCCGCTAGCGGAGCTCCTGTGCCTCGAATCACGGAGAACGAGGAGTTTGTGGACACAACCGATTATACAGCACACCAGGAGCAGATGCAACAGCAAATGACCCAACAGGAACAACAACTAACTCAGCTAGAGCAGCAAGGCCGTGGGTCTGAGGCAATGTCCGATGCAGAAAGTGGACGGGCAGAGGCGCTCACGATTCAGGACTTTGAAATGCTGAGTGTGCTAGGCAAAGGCAGCTTCGGTGCCGTGATGCTTGTGCGCTTCAAGAAGGACGGCCGAGTGTTCGCTCTCAAGATTATCAAGAAAAGCAACATGGACCAGGCTGACGTGCAGAACGCTATAGAAGAGCGACAGATTTTGCAACGGATTCACCACCCGTACATTTGTGGACTGGTCTTTGCATTCCAGACCAATGAGCGATTGTATCTGGGTATGAAGTACTACGCAGCTGGAGATCTCTTCTACCACCTGAATATGAAGGGCCGTCTGAGCGCGAAGGACGCGAAGCTATACGGGGCAGAACTGGTGCTGGCCATTTCCTATCTTCACGAACTAAACATTCTTTATCGCGACCTCAAGCCTTCCAACGTCATGATCGATTCCGAGGGCCACATCGGTGTGGTCGACTTTGGCCTGTCCAAGCAACACATTTACGGCAGCAACTTCGGTGTCAAGACGCTATCGGGTACAGCCGAGTATGTGGCACCAGAAGCGCTAGCACAGTCCGCCGATGGATCTCGCAACTATGGCAAGGCCTACGACTGGTGGAGTCTTGGTGTCGTTATCGTACGTGCTCCTGCTCCGATGACTACCGGTAGTGTTTGCTCCCACTTGTGTACTAACTTGTTGTTTGTCACCGTCGTTGCCGTTGATCCAGTACGAGATGCTGGTTGGCGAGTCCCCTTTTTACGATGAAAATGAGCACAAGATGCTGAGCCGGATCGCGTATTCGGATGTCGTCTTCCCGACCGACTTCCCGCGCGATGCGTACGACCTGGTAAAAGGCTTGTTGTGCAAGGACCCGAAGCAGCGGCTCGGCTCGGAACGGATGGGCGGCGTGGATGGCGTTAAGCGCTGCCGGTTCTTTCGGCATATTGACTGGGATAAGCTGTTGCGGCGAGAAGTCAAGGCCCACTGGACGCCAAAGCTCAGCGGCGAGACAGATACGAGATACGTGGACCCGGAGTTCATCGACGAGGGCCCCCCTTCAGCGGCGTACGACCCGAGCGCTGACTCTGGCAACTCGCTCAGCAAGCGCTTCAGCCAATTTTCATTCAATTACAACCTCGGGTGAGACGTGGGTAGTGACGGAGTATACGCAAAAGAATCCCTTACTACGCAACCGAGTTCAGCAGTGTTGCCTTGCCAAGTGGGAAGTTCCGCGGGTCCGTTCGCGCCTCTGTGTGTAGAAACGTTAGCAGACACAGCTCAACTCGCACGGAGCGTGTTTGCCAGTCACGTCTCGGACTTGAGGGGCCGGTTCATGAGCAGTTCCTGGAGCTGCTCGCGCTTGACGTGGCCCTTGATCATCGCGTTGACGGTGCGGAAGATGGGCAGGTCGAGGCCGCACTGCTCGGCGAAGTAGACGGCGACCTCGGCCGTCGGCACGCCCTCTACGGTCGCCTCGCGCAGCAGGTCATCGGCCTTCTCGCCCTGGATGAGGCGCAGGCCGAACGTCCGGTTGCGTGAGAGGCTGCCGAAGGCCGTGAGCATGAGGTCGCCGATGCCCGAGAGGCCCGAGATGGTGATCGGCTGGCCGCCCATGGCCAGGCAGAGCTTCTGCAGCTCGAGCGAGCTGCGCGTGACGAAGGCCGCGAGCGTGTTGATGCCGTAGCCGGCGCCCTCGACCATGCCGGCGCCGATGGCCAGCGGGTTCTTGAGCGCGCCGCCGAGCTGCACGCCCACGATGTCCTGCGAGCTGTAGACGCGGAAGTCGACGGTGGAGAGGCGGCGCTGCACGTAGACGGCGTGGTAGAGCAGCTTGGAGGCCACGACGACGGCCGACGGCGCGTTGTTCATGAGCTCGAGCGCGAAGGACGGCCCCGAGAGGAAGGCCAGCGGCTGGTCGCGCTGCAGCGCCTCGAGGATCGGATCGGCCAGCAGCTGCTTCGTCTCGAGGAACAGCCCCTTGCACGTGACGACCAGCACGGCGTCCGTCGGGATGTCGCCGCGGTGCCGCGCCAGGAAGGCGGGCGTGAGCTGCGCCGGCAGACACACGATGACCATCTTGGCGCCGGCGGTGGCCTCGGCCACGGACGTCGTGGCGCGCACGTTGGGCAGCAGCTCGAACTGCGGGAACACGCGCGGGCTGCGGTGCGTCTCGTTGATGGCCTGCACCACGGCCGCGTCGCGCGCGTAGACGACCACGTCGTGCTTGCGCCGCGCCGCCAGCGTCGACATGGCGATGCCGAATGCGCCCGCGGCCAGCACCGCCACCTTCACTTTCTCCACCTCGGCCGACGGCATGCCGGCCATGGTCGCGCCGCCCAGGGAGCCCTCCATGCGGTCGGCTAAGGAAGGATACTTGATGTGCCCGCGTCGCGATTGAAAAGGAGCCTATTGAAAAAATATCGATATACCGGTTGACACGGGCCTCCGAGGTTGCGGTGAGGATTTCGTACTGGTGCTAGCGGTGCAGGGGCTACCTGCTCTTCGCCCCGCTGGCCTCGTTGGTGTCCAAAAGGCGGCCGCACTCAAGGTGAGGACCAAACTGGTCTTCTACCAGCCATGGCCCTTTCCTCCGAGGAACCCTCGTGGTCAGCTCTGCTGCAGCAGTTCAAGTCTTCCTTATCTTTGTTGGATGAAGGGGCCAACTGCAAGGCCCAGTTGGCGAGTACATGCTCATGGTGGTGAAAGGTTCGTCTCGCCAAGCTACGGAGCGCTGTGCAGCGCCTTGGAAAGAAAACACCAGCGCACTCACTGCAACGCTCGTATGGCTCGTGCCAAGTTGAGGTGAAAATTAGATTTAAAAGTCCACCGGATATTTATCCGGCATTTATTCATTTATATAGTATGTACCGTCCAATGGGATCGCCCCGTGCATGGTCTGTTTGGCAGCCACCCGTTCGGCCAGGTCTCGACTTGTCCTTCGTGCGCCACTTTGTCTTTTGTGTGTGTACGATTTTGCATCTTCCCAGTGACGAAACTCGAAGGGGGGCGCGGGTCTCGACGGCCCGCAGCCCTCCAAGTCGTTCCAGCACCGCCCTCCCCGGCGGTGTCCGCTCTACGTTGGAGTGCACCTCAGGTGCGCGCTGATAGCACCCGATCTTCTCTCCGAGGGAAGCGTTTGCCTCCCCTGTCTGTGTATCCCCCAAGGCTCGCAGCGCTGTCTCTCCTCCCTCTTGCAGGGGGGAGTGTGGGCCTCATTCCGTCGCCATATGAGTGCTACCCGTCGGCTGTTGGTTCTCAACGGTGACCTCGACGGGTCTCCCACTGCAGAGCGCGCGCGGGCCGAGAGCGACCAACCCCAGATTCATAGTACCCTTGCGGCGCGTCTCCCCGCCCTTGTGTCTCCAAACGCTGGAACATCTCGCCACCACTTTGTACATCCGTAGGTAGTACTATTAGGCACTCGACGCTCACAGCAGCTGCCTGGGCAGCGTCCGCTGTCTCTGCGCAGCCTGCTCGCCGTCCGTCGCCGCCTGCCAGTGCCCGTCCGCGGTCATGAGCGACGACTGGTGCACGTGGATGGCGGCCGACGGGCTGTGCAGCACCTGGAGCAGCGTGGACACGAGGTTCACGCGCGACTCGAAGGCGAACACGCGGCCCTGCCAGTCGAAGTGGAGCACGAGCTCCATGGGCAGAGAGCCTCTGCTGCCCACGAGCGCAGCGACGCTCTCGCGCGCCTGCGCGCTCCGCTGCGACTGCGTCAGGAGCGCCGGGTACAGGAACTTGAGCGTGTCCTGCGTGAACGTCACGCCGATCTCGCCGCTGGCGTAGACCGTCACGGCGCAGCGCGGGTCGGCCTCGCTGTCCACCAGGCGCACCGCGTGGAGCTGGACGGCCAGGCCCTGGTGGAACGTCGTGTACTTCTCCCACTGGTCCATGAAGGCCTGGATGCCCTGGAAGTCTCGGCAGAGCACGTCCGGACGGAAGACGCTGGCCACAAAGCGGTCCGTTGAGGCGCCAGCCGCCGAGTCGTAGCCGCACTCGAACTGCAGGAAGTACTCGCGCGTGAGGTCCAGCGCCACGGCCGAGCTGTTGGTGCGCCAGAGCAGCGTGGCCGAGTCGCGCAGCAGCGCCGAGCGCTCCAGCGACGCGATGTGGGCTTGCAGCGAGCGGATGGAGGCGTCCAGGCTGGCGTCCTCGGGTTCGGGCTCGCGCTCGGCCTCTAGGCGGCGGGTGGCTCTTGCGCCCTGGCGGCGTTTCCACGCGCAGTTGCGGGGCGGCGGCGGGTGGCGGCGGCGCGCGCAGTCCGGAAGCGGGGGCCGCTGGCGGTGCCGCAGCGTCACGACGTGGGCGAAGCGCCGCGCGAGCTGGCGCGCGACGCTCGCGTCCTGTTGCGGCGGCTCCGGCGGAGGCAGCGGCCCGTGGAGCAGCGGCAGCATGCGAGGAGGAGGCGGCTCCGGCGAGGAGGAAACGAGACTGGGTGCCTAAGCCTGCAGAGCTGCAGTAGACGGCAATCCGCCGAATGCTGACAGACGACTGAAACGATCGCGTGTGTGCGGGTCTCGAGCAGCTCTCGCACTTGACTGCGGCGGTCGCTGCTACTGTCTGCGGCGTCCCATAGAGCTGAGGGAAAATGGACGTGAACGCACGGGGGCCAGAAAGAGGAGGCGTTGGAGGTTGCGGCGTCGCCCAACGAGCTCGTCCAAGTCCAGAGGGGCCAACGGGGCAATAGATAGATAGCGCAACCTCACATTGACGATTGTCACAAGGCGGTAGATCGACTGCGGTATTACCAACTCGACACTTCAACACAGCAAAGACGCAACCGTGCTTGGAAACACTGTCGGACGAGCTCGCGCCTTCTGATACAACGAAGACTTCCATGTCGATAGTCTACGTCTTCTGTGGCTAACCTTATTCCGGAGCGCGATGCAGCCACGCTCTGGTGGTGGCCTCTGCGCCGCCCTCGCCTTCTCCTGCCGTCTCGACGTCCTCCGTCTGGTCGACTATGGTCTGCACGGCCTTCGCTCCATCCGCACGTGCCGCCTGCGGGACGATGGCGTGGGAGCGCTGCAGTCGCGCCACTCGAGCTCTTCGGACGGAGACGCACGCCACGGCGCAGCCGACCGCGATGACGCAGGCGCCTCCAGCGACACCGAAGACAGACAACGTCTTGGGCGAGAACGGGCCCCGCGTTGCCATCGCAGCGGCCGCCCCCGCGGACATGGCGGCCTCCTCCTCGACCCAGAGCACGGGCAGCCACCCAGCCTGAAGGTCGCCGTGCCAGACGTCAAGCAGCACCCGGCGGTCGCTGCTGTCCCCGACGCGCGCCGTGAGCTGCCACGCCAGTCGGCGGTGCACGGCGGCGCCCGTGCGCGGGTCCACGTCCACCACCGACGGGGACGACGACGCGCTGCTGCGTTGCACGAGCAGAGGCAGGTCGTCGTACAGGAAGCTCACGTTGAGACTCGGGGCGGACGCGCCGGCCACGACGAGCCCAGTCGGCAGGCGCGAGGGCGACGCCCAGTCGGCCACGTAGCGCAGCACCGGCACGCCGAAGCGCGTCGTGTTGCTGCCGAACGTGAGCTGAGCCACACGGCGAGCGTACCCCCAGTAGAAGAAGAGCTTCTGCGGCGGGAAGCCCTCCGAGGCATTGGCCGAGTTCTCGCCCTGGCCCGTGAGCACCGCGGTCGTGAACTGCGAGCCGTCCGTCACGCGAAGCGCGCTGAGTTCCGCAGCTTCGCCCCACGCGTCCATCACGGCGCTACTGTCTACGGACAGGAGACGACCCACCACGCTCTTCCTCTTCCTGTACAGAGCTGCGTCGTCCGCCAACGGGACTGCGAGAGCGAATGTCGAGGCCCCGCGCTCCGTCGCAGTGGCGTTGGCCCACAATGGAGTTTCGCGGGGGGATCCACCTGCCAGGCCTGGCGCTGAAGCGAACAACAGCTCGGAGACCGTCAACGCAGCAAAATACCCCCCGATCGGGTACCGGAGCGTCAGCGAGGACGAGAGAGCGAGCGGAGGACTGCCGGACAGCCCGAGGATCCGTGGCTCATACCCGAACTTGGTCGCTGCGTAGCGCAAGTAGGTCTGCAGATCCTGCACGAAGCTGACGGGTTTGTCCTGCACGTTTTGCAGCGGAGGTAACTGCAGGTACACGGCTGCATTCGGTTCGCCAACGCCAGTCTCCCCCGTTCGATCCACACAGACGTGCTGCTTCTCCTGAGCGCTCCAGTCGCTGTCGTAGGCTTCGTTCACCGTCTTCATCAGGGCTTCACACGCCTCCGACGTCTCGAATGGCTGAGCGAGGAACGCATCCAGCAGTAGCGCACTTCGGAACGTCGGTGACAGTGCAGACGGAGACGGCACACCGCTTTGCGACGCGCTGGCAGAGATATTGGGCTTGGGCCAGCTCCACACGGTGGTGTCGCTAAACCCGAAGGTCGTCCAGAGTGCATGGGCATCGCTTCTCGAGAGTTGATAGTCCGTTCCGAGGCTGCAAGTCACGTCTTCATCGTACGCAAACCGACGGTCGTGGCCGCTTTCACTGCAGAAGGCGCGCAGTTCACCGAATCCAGCGAGAAACGCGCTACTTTGCTGCACGACGACGCCGCTCGCATCGTCAAACACGAACTCTTCCCGAGGGAAGCGTTCCGAGCGAGTGCCATTGTCAGCCAGGATGAGACGCCCTGTGCTGCCGTCGCGCACCGTGTAATTTGCCGCCGTGACGCTGCCATTAACGAACTGCACCGCGGCCAAGTCCACAAAGCTTAAAGGCCCCGCGGCGACGTCGTCATCGCCGTTGGCTAGACGAACTCGTTCGAGAACGTGTTGCTCCAGCACCGTGTGATCTAGCAAGGCAACCAACCAGGGAACGACCTGCTCCTGGATCATGGACGTCGTGAAGGTTCGCAGCGCATCGTCACTGACCGCTGAAAGAGAAGGAGATACAACAACAATGCGGTCTAGCAGGGAGCGCGACAGCACCCTCAGAGCTCGCGCCTTGGTCGCTTCGTACTGAGAAGAAACGTCAGGAGCTGCGCACTTTCCAGTGGCCCGATCCGAAGTAAAGCAGTCGATCAACAGTGCCCGCCACAAGGCGAATCCCTCTTCGGGGTTAATCAGCGCTACGGACTCGTCGGCATCAAGTAAAACACGAGCTGCTGCTACCCACCAGTCCGTTGTGCTGAAGAGTGCTGTGTCTCCTTGGGTACGTGGGTCCAATTCGCCCAAGGGGAACGTTTTCGCCATGTCCGTCGCACTCGGGAGCAGTGCAGCCGCCACTGACGCAGAGCTTTGAGTGATCGGGGCAATCCAAAACTCTTCCACGAACGTGCGAGCGCTCGGGTGGCTGGACCAGGACTTGAGCCAATGCCCAACGAGCTGAAGCAGGCACGAGACTGTGCTGTCTGTCAGCTGCTGGTCGTCGATCACCGTCGCTGTTGGCGTAGCAACACCAGCCAGTTCCGGTGCGTCGATCTCTCCGCGGACGTACGAGAGCCACGTTGAAACCCCGCTTGGATGAAGAAATGATGCTGGGTTGGAAGCGTCCCAGAGCGTGTACAGCAGCGACAGTGACTTGGTGCACTCGCCAATCGTTTTCTCGGTTTTACTTGCACCCAGGAAGGCCACGTTGGCAACGAGATCACTTGTCGACACACTTCTGGCGATCACCGTGTTCCAAGAGAGGACGAACGCCAATCCGTAGCCAAACTCAAGAGGGTCTTTGGATGGTTCTGTATGCGCTGCGCTCCATCCGTCCAGTTGGTTGACCTGGAAGAACAGCGACGAATCGGGCACTTGACGATACCATTTCGCAATGACCTGGAGGTGGTCTACTGTCAGTCCAAGCGCTTGTTCCAGGAAGGAAAGGGCCAGTGCTGACAGATCTGCCGTTGCCTGAACGATCGGAGTACTGGGAATTGTGGGCTGCACTAGCTCCACGAATTCGTCGAACGCACTCGTTTCGAGGACGCCGTAGCCGTCAAGCAGATGCGCACACGGGTCCCTCGGGTTTCCATCGCTGTCAGTCACGTTGATCAAGCACCAGACCGTACGACTCGTTGGGTCCAAGAGAGACCCCGTGGTCGCCACATCCCACAACTTCCGGAGCGACATTCGACTGGCATCGGCAAGAGCAGCCGAAGCTGCTGTAAAATGGTCGCGATCCATGTCCGAGGTGACGGGAAAGGAATAGAGACGCGGTAAGTGAGACGCCAAGTCCAAGCTCAGCTTCGCATCGCCTCGGAAAGTTTCTCCTGTCGCCCACTGCGCTAGCACAAAGTCTCGCAGGGAGTCGTCGGTCGCCCAATTGAACAGCCAGCGAGCAATGCCTCGAACTTGCGCCTCCGACAGACTCGTGATGGTGGTCATCGCTGTCAGTAGCTGCGCTCGCTTCTGTTCGCTCAGAGCGTGCGTCATGGAACTTGAGCGCGTGACTTGGTTTCGCAGCGGGTATTGGGCCACCAGGTGCTCCGACTCGTAGTCTGCGCCTTCGTACATTTCCTCCCAGGCACGGAAACCCGTCGGTAGTCCGACGCCGTCAGCAGTTCCAGCACTTCGGACGATGGAGTACACGCTACCGGTTTTCCACAGCGCCTTCGCCTGTTCCAAGGTCGGCAGAGTCAATAAATTGGCTGCCCCCTTGTAGGCAGCGCTCCTATAGAGCTCAAAGCCACCCTGGTCACCAGTTTCGTGAACATCCACGTCCACACTTGCAGCATTGGTAGCAGTGGTCCACAACGAAGCAATGCGGAGGGCGACAGCATCGCTGCTTTCCCACTGCATGAGGTAGTAGTGCACCGCTGACAACTCACTGGGTGGCGAGCTCCCAACGACGAGCGTATCCAGGTCATCTCGAACCGTCTGAAGCGCAGTGGGGCGATCAATTGCGGGGTACCATTTCTCGAAGAAGGAGGTCGCATTGAGGAGGCTGAAGTCCGACTGAGAGTCCCATAGCGCTCGAGCCACGTCGATGGAGATAGCGGCAGGTGCCGTCCGGTTCAGCTCAAACGTTGCGTCCTTGTGAGCTACCTCGGTTGGATCCACGTCTGGAGTGGCGAGAACGCTGAGCAGATTGCACGCTTGGAATTCCTTGTCGCTCTGTCGAGTCCCGACGGTTTTCGTGAAACCAGACGGAGTCCGCTGTTCACAAGTTGTCCAGGCTTCGGTCACGCGCACCGTCTTGGCGGGTCGAGTCAAAGCTGCGTCTTGGACCACGTTCGCGTCGAAGAACGTTACTGGACGGGACGCACGTTGTTGGATATCGTCGAGACTCGCTCCGAGTGTAGCAGTGTACGACTCGGTGCAGGAAGACACCGTGGAAGTCTGCGGTGCCGGCTCCAATGTCCCGGTGACTTTTGTAGGCGTCGTAGGACAGCGTGCATACAACCAGTGACCCAGCACATCCCGCACTAGATGTTCATTTGACCTCCACCGTTGAAGCCACTGGAACACACGCTCCATCCAGGTTTCCCACGTGGAGGAGGCACCAGCGCCCCCACAAAGATTTGCGAGAGCCGAGCGAGAAGTTTGGATACTTGTTGCGTCCCCGCTCTCTACTGCAGAAGCGAGCGAGTCCCATTTTGCGTACCCTTTGACGGTAAGGATCGAGGCAGCATGCGTCGTCTCCCACAGATCAAGTGCTTCACGGGGGACTTCGTACTTGGTACCGTTCTCGGTGGAAATTGAGGAGCATTCCCCCGCGGTTAAGGAAGTGAGAGCCGAGTTCTCGCAGCCTGTGGTGAGTTCGAGACCGCTCTGAAGGTCGTCACGGTACGGCTCGATGTCAAGTTCACCCACTCCCCCTCGTCGCCATTGATCCAGCAGAGCGTTTGCCACCCACGTCGAGCCGTTCTGCTCGTTCACCCAAGCAGCAACCAGCGTGACGTGAGCCGTCGTCACTTGAGCGCAACTCGTATCGGTCATGGTCTCGTTGAAAACCCCGGAGCTCGGTCCTCCACCATCGACGCCTGCTTGGCACACCAACGCAATGGCAGCGTTCAACTCGTCCGCCACTATCTGAGCTTCTGCCGCCGCCCCAGCCGAATTCCCACTGAGATGCGCTGATAAGCTTATCCACCGCTTGTAGCCTCCAGTGCTGCGGAAGGACAGCGCATTCTCCGGGTTCCACAGCACAACGGCAGCCGCCAGACTTATCCGATCTGCTGTGTTCTGCGCTCGGGGCATGAGCTCAAAGCCGGTTGTTTCCTCATCCACGTCGTCTGCCACGCTCGTTGATACCTTGTCGCACGAGTAGACGCTGGCCGTCAGTGTAAACGTTTTCCGGGACCGCGTGAACGTGCTCGACCCTGTTGCCGTGCACGTATCTTCCGTCACGTGGTACGTTCTCATATCCGTGAAGAACGGGGATGCCTCGGCACTTGTCGTGTGGGTCGTTGACTGTTCCTGTTCATCTGGCGTCTCGGTGCACTCCGTCTCACCCGTGGTCACCGTAGCAGACCCAACTTGGGCTTTGCTGATCTCCACGCGGGGCCAACACGTACTGCGCAGCCACCAGAAGTACACGGCGAGCGTGTTCAGGTCGTTGTGCGCCCAGCTACCGAGCCACGCGCCAATGGCTTGGGCACTAACCTCCGTCACCGCGAGGGTTGTGAGCTGCTGGGAGTCTTTGATGAGGCGTGCGTAGTTACTTGTCCGAATGGCTTGCAACCAGCGAGCATAGTACTTGGTCGTATCGGTGGAATGCGCAGGCATTAAGAAGGACACGGCGGCTTCAGTGACGTCCCAGAGCGCGTCGCGGGCGCTCTCCGAGATCCCAGAAGCGATAGCCAGCACAGCGTCCGGGTTCATCTCGAAGCCCAGCTGCTCTCCGTCGATGTTCGGCTCCAGATCGTATCGCAAACAACCATTAGCACGCGGCAACTGCATCGCCGTCACACACGTTCCATCGGTCCAATGCAACAAGGCTCGGCGCCGGATAAACCCGTCGTCAAGTAAGTTCTGGATCCACGTCGAAATGGCAGCGATCTCGGCACTCGTGATGCCCGTGACACCTGCAGGCAGCCCGGAAGACGAGACCGGCGTCTTGTCATCCACCACACTCATCCACTTGGTGAAACCTGCAGGGTGAAGGAAGGAAGCTGCGACCGATGCGTTCCAAACCTGCTGCGCTACATCTGCACTCACGGTTGTTGCACTTGGCGACGCCGACAGCGGCTGAAGACTGAAGCCCGACTGCACTCCGACCCGCTCGAGATCCAGATCCACGTCGGGGTCGCTCACATCGATGCTCGTCGTGCGTTTCGCGAACGCTTTGCGCCAAAAGCGCTGTCTGTCACGCTGCACGACACGAGTCATCGCCCAGCCGAGGATGTAGTCGCGAACTGCCATCAATTGGGCTCGCGTGAGAAGGTCCCCGACAGATGCTACGTCGGTATTCACTCCTTCGAGCACGTAGGCGATGGCCGTCTCATTGAGCGCCACGATCTGCTTCCAGATAGCGAAGCCGACTGCAGTCGTTTGCGAGCCACCGAGCCCATCGGCTGCGGTTCGAGCAGCGTCGTAGTCGACGAGGGAGAAGCGCAGATTCGACGGACGAAAGCCTAGCAATAGCGTGGCTACCTCGAGGCTCAGCTCCAGTGCCGACGTTGTAGGCAGCAACTCGAACCCCGTGCGTGGTTCACCCGTGGGGTTGTCATCGATCCAAGCGTCAAAGTCCGTCGGTGTGCTTCCTTGTTGTCGCCAGAGATTGACCGCTGCAAGCTGCGCGTCGTCCGCTGTCGCTCGGTTGCTCGCCATGTCCCGCTCCACAATCTCGCTCTTGATGGAGCGCAAAATGAACGGCACGGCCTCCAAACACGCGCGCTCGAACACTTCCTGCATCACGTACGGGAACGCTATTCGCTGCAGCTTCAGGTTCAGCGAGCCAAGCGTCCGTGGCACGAAAGCGGTCTCTTGTGCCTCGATCTGCTGTCCGAGAAGTGCCGGCACCGCCTCCACGAGTAGTCGATTGTACAGGTTGCTCAGCACTCGCGGCACAGCTTGTCGCCGTGCGAGTGCAAACTGTTCCGTCAGCAGACCGGGGATCGCGACGTCGGCCTGGTCGCGATACACGTCTCGCAGCATGACGGGGATCTGCTCCGTGCGCGTCACCGCGTGCATCCGGACGAGTGTCGCTGGTAAGTTGGCGTCCCCGACTCGACGTCTCTGGCGATGGATCACCGCCGTCAAGCCCTCGTGCTTCACGTCCGCCACCATCTCCGGCAGCAGAGCACGCAGCGCGCGCAATTTTGTGGCAGCGAGGAAGTCGCTCTGCAAATGCTCCGTGTAGTCGCGGATGTGCGCGTGCGCGAACTCGGCCGCGAGAAACCTTTCCGAGCGGCCGGTCTGGGCGTGAAGCTTGGTCAAGTGGCGGACATACGAGGCGTTGAGCGCCACGACGATGTCGCTCTCGGACCCGTTCGAGCGTTCGCTGGAGAAATGGTACGTGGAGGTCACCTGGTAACTCACGGCGCCGTAGCTGTCCGAGGCGTACGCGTCGTCTTGGATCGCGTGGAACTCCACGTTGAGCTTGCGCGTTCGCTTCTCGTACGTGTACGGCCCAAGCTGCTTCAGCTGCGGCTGCACTAATCCACCACCGCCGCCGCCCAGTAGATCTCGTGCGTTCGTGAGGTTCCAGAGGTAGAAGCTCGTGAATTCGGGCGCGTCCATTGCGAAGGCGAAGGTGGAGCAGTTGAGGAACGACGCCAGCGTATCATCAGCCGTGGCCTTGGGCGTCCATTTGAACAGTGCCGCCGTCAGGGCCGTCTCGGCCGCCTGCTGCGCTTGCAACCCCAGCACGATGAACACGACACCGCAGGCCACCAGCGCCAGCGCGAGTCCGATGCCCCACATGCTCAACCGTTGGCCGTGTCGAGCGTCGCGCCCCCCACCACTTCCCGACAGCTATTTTCAATGGACAAGTCTGCCTTGCTGCAACAATAACTTACGATCTCTAATTGTCCTCACGTTGGGGTGGGGTGGGGATGGTGCTACAGTAGCTTTCCTTCTTGCTCGGGGGCTTCGCCGCGAGTAGAGTGGCTTGCTCGCTGAAGTACAGTCGGTTGGCCCGCAGGTTCTCGAGCGTGGCTTTGGCGGCTGGCACGAGCCCGCTGATGGTCGCCCACAGCGGCGCCACGAGGTAGTCGATGAAGTTCATCTGCAGCCGGCAGCGAGCGGCTTCGTCCTGCAGGTTGAGCAGGTGCGGCGGGACGTTGAGGCCGAGCTCGGCCGAGCGCTCCGCCTGCTGCGTGAACTCGGTGCACACGCGCTCCACCCACTTGAGCGCCACGCGGAGAGGCCGCCCCACGGACCCGAGGTCGGCGCCGTGGATGATCATGCTGAGCATGAGCTGTCGACCCTCCGGCACGTTCTCGAACTCGTGGACGGTGCCCACGACGGCCAGTTCCGACAGCAGCTTCGTGTGGTGCTTCATGTCGGTGCCGAGAATGCAGCGAACGATGTGCGTGCGCGCCGACACGCGGGCGTTGGCGCTCAGGTCTCGGAGGATGTCGCACCCTGGCACTGGGGAGCACGAAAAGTAGCAACAGACTGTTAGGACGCGACATTCAACAAGCAAACTCAAGCACAAGACGGCCACGTCCGGACTTACTCCTGAGCACAGCAAACGTCGTGGCTGCGTGGTGGTTTTCGAGCACGGAGATGTCGTTGTAGCAGAGTGCGAGCACCGAGTTCGAGTCCACTTCGAACTGGTTGTCGTTGCCCGGGTGGTCGGCGTCGTGGCCCAGAGCTGCGATGAGCAGACTCAACGCCTCGATCTCCTTGATGACCGACAAGACCTCGGGCGAGCGCATGAGTGCGTACGAGGCCAAGGCCACGTCGAAGCCGTGGTAGAAGCTGTGGTAGGGCACGTCGCGGTACCTGCTAGCGAGCTCGCCGATGAACATGCGCAGCGAGATCGCCTCGATCCGGAAAGTGCCGATGAGCACGAGCCCCTCGAACAGTTGGTACGAGTAGTTCTCGAGCTCGGCGATCGACTTGGTGAGCGGGTCGAAGTTGTCGCGCAGCAGTTCCTCCACCTGGCCGAATTCGTCCTGACCGATTGTCATGCGGTGCCATCTTGTGACCAGCGAGTGAGTGCGACCAGCTCGCACCACAGACGCCGTGCGGCTGCGGACGCGTGAACGGAGGAGGACCGGGTGGTCGGTGGCGTCTTCCTGTTCTTCGTCGCTGTCTTCGTCGTCCTCGTCGTCAGCTATGAGACCGTGCTCAGCACTCTCACGCCGCATCTGTGCAAGTTGCTGCAGCCGCGACTTGGCACTGCGTCGAAGCGAGAGGAAGCGCCCCAGCGCCCAGCAAGCATAGGCGAAAGTGCTCCACTTGTTTCGAGGGACACACTTGGCCTCGTCGAAGCCGCTCAGGTCCAGCAGTGAGTGGACGCTTGCCACTTCATGTTTGAGCTCCAAGCTCCCAGCACCAGACGCATCAGTGCTATCCTGTCCTTCCAGGCCTCCACCTTCTTCTCGAGCCTCCTGGGCTGCGCGGTTTGCCCAGTAGTCGGCTTGCACCTTGGCGAAAATAATGAGCGACGAGTTCACGTACAGTGCGTGCGCCACAAGTCGCAGGTAATTCGCCATCACCTCGCCATCGTAGCGTGCGACCGGAGGGCTCGCAGTCGGGAACTGGCCAAAGTTCACAGCTTGCAACACGCCCACCGTCTCGCCGGCACGATCCAGCACGGGTTGCGTCAGTAGCGACTCGGTCTTGAAGCCGAACTTGGCGTCGAAAGAGCGATCGAAGCGCGGGTCTTCGTATGGCCGGTGCACAGTCAACGCCTTCTTGGTCGCAGCTACGTGGCCAGCGATGCCGCGCCCGTATGGAATCCTCAGTCCGTTCACACTGCTGAGCGAGCTGAGGCTCCAGAGCTCTTGCTTGATCGTGTCGGACACGTAAAGTGTGACGTGAGCCGTGTGGAACACGGCACTGCCTATCTCACAGATCAAAGACACGAGACTCGACGGATCTCGCACCGATTCCACCAGCAAGTGCGAGCGACACAGCGCCAACAACTGCCGCTTTTGTCGTGTCGACGCTCGCAGATCATCCGACCGCTGCTTGGCAGCCAACGCCAGCGCGATTGCTGCCAGAATCGGCTGCAGCTGGAGCTCGAGGGGCAATTCAGGCTCAACCTCAAGCATCGACGCAGACAGCGCCACCGCAGAGTTCGACACGAGGCAGAGAACGCCGCTCGGTTTCGCTCCTCGGCTGGAAGGCACAGGCAAGAAGGTTAGTGAGTGCTCCACATCGGTCTCTAGCTGCAGAGCAGAACACAGAGCCGCATCGTCACTGAGATCCAAGCGCTCGTGCGTGCGTGCGCTCCCCATCAGACGCTGGAACAACACCTTCGTAGACCCCACAAGCGCACAGAAGGCGTCCGTGTGGTTCTCCTCGAAGCCCGTTCCGTGACGTGCGAGGACTTCACACGTGTACTTGTCGGTGTGCAGCTCGACGAGACAGACGCCGGACACAATCGGTGCTGCAGCCATGATCTCGACAGCTAGTTGTGCGACATCAGGAGCGTGCAACCACTCGGCCTCCGCTTTCGAAGCCCTCTCCGTTTTTCCTCCTACGAGGCTTGCTCTTTCGCTCACTTGGTGCTCCAGCGACGTGTCAGGAGGACCTACCGCGTGCCATAAGACTCCTTCGACGACCGATTGAGATTGAGTGTGGCGGGCAAGTGCTCGTTGCAACTCGAACGGGTACACGGCGTTCTCGACTGCGGTGAGCGTCGCGTGCATGAACTCTTTGGAAAACGCCAGTCCCTCTCGTGTACTTCTCGCTTCCATCACGAACCGCGGTCGCCCATGTTCGTCAGGTAGTACACCGGCAAGCACGCTGGCGGTCGAAACCCCCAGCACCGAGTCCACGTCGCACGTGACATCGTACGTCCCGAGGTTCTGAAGACAAGCAACGTATGTCGCCGCAGGTCCCGTTGTCGGTGCATGGCCGTCGTCATCGTTGTCGGCGTCGTTGTGAATATTAAAGTGTTCTACGAGGCCACGCAACGCGAAAGTCTCCAAGGATGTCTGGAAGCCCACGATTCCAGGACCAGAACTCGAGCACGCTACGACCTTCGCCACGGGCGTCTCTGCGGTCGAGAGCGAATAAAGGACAACAACCGTCGCATCCAGTGCCGAGGCCGCGGCAAACAGCAATGCCGTCAGCGTTTTCTGCAAGGACTGCTCGGACTGCGCGGCGTCGCGCATCTTCAAGACCGCCAGCGCCTTGTAGAACTGCAGCTTGCGGTCCAATTCCTGAAACGCGCTCAGGTGTTCCAGTACGGTGCTGTCCGGCTCCATCACAGTCGAGTCCCACGATACCCGGCCGGACGATGAACTGACCGTGAGCCTCGTACTCGTGCGTCCGCCGACGCCTCCTCCTGCAGTCGGAGGTCGAAGCGGCTCCAGGTGGATGCGGCTGTCGCTGAGCTGTGTGTTCTTCTTGGAATGGGGCTTCCCACTGCGTTGCGGCGGCATCGGCATGAACTTCTTGTCGCTGTCGCCCAGCGGCGACGCCCCAGAGGAGATCGAGGGCAGTAGAGCGGAAGGCCCCGGGCCTGTCGAGGCGTCCGTGATTCCGCGTGGGTGCACATCGCCGCTTTCCAGCCGCTGCAAGCGAGTCATCATCGCGGACGCGTTGTGCCCCCTCCCCTGCCCGCAGCAAATCTGGTAGCTGTGCGTGGCAGTTGAACACCGAGCAGCGCGAGAGCTGCACTCGCTCACTCACTCACGCGTGCGCGCACGTACGTTTCGCTGCGGTTCGTTTGTCGAAACGGAGCCAATGGCTTTCTCGTTTGTCCCCACACTCGTCGACTCGCTCACAACACGCTGCAGGTTTCACGCCTCCGTTTCCATTTACGGCGGCGCCCAGGTGCCGAGGGCTGGTGTTTCACCGCGCGTGTTTGTTTCTCCATTCCATGTTAAGACTCTCCGCACCTACGAGGGTCAACGGAGCTGCGTCTTATCCGGCCGCCGGTGCTTTTTCGGGCTGTCGTCGAGACTGCAACATTACGAAACTCGAAGGCGTGTTGCCGGCTATATCTCCCCTCCTTCCCCCCTCCGCCCACCGGTTGAGTCCAGCGTGGCGTGGCGGGTCGAAATAGCCCGCGTCCTTGTTGCTGAGGTGTCAGCTGGAGTGTTCACTGGCCGCTGCTCTGGTTCGACGCTCCCCACCACCATCAGAGATCGCTTTTGGAGACACCGTCGATGAACAGGCGCAACAACCGCCACTTGATGAATACGGTTCCACTTGAATTACGCTGCACTGCACTACGGGACTTCTTGGTCGACCTCTACATGAGCGGCTTGCCGACGGCACCGATGGACGCCAGCGCCTTGGCCTCCGTGGGCTGGCCGCCGTCGTCGAAGAACCCGTAGCCTTTGAACGTCGTCTGCACCGCCTTCTTCTTGGCGGCCGTGCTGTGCGGGAAGCGGATCTCCTCCTCGTGCATCAACAGGTCCTGCACGCGCAGCAAGTACGACTCGAGGTTCTTGAGGTAGCGCTCGGTCTGGCGGTGCCTCGACGACGCGCAGAACTGGATGCCCTCGTCCTTGATGATGTAGCCGATGCCGAAGCCGTCGGGCACCACGGGACCGAAGCCGAACAGCCGCAGACTTGGGTTTCCGCAGTTGCTGGTTGACAGCACCGAGTGGTTCAGCTTGCGCCACGCGTCGTCCGCGAACAGCGCCGGCGTGGGCTTGCTGCTGTCGGCCGCCTTCTCGTGCTGCCACAGGCACTCGAGGGCGTAGAGGTGGCGCTCGGGGCCCTTACCGGCTGCGCAGTCACGCACGTTGGCGACGTGCGCGGAGATCGCCTTGCGCAGCGACCCGATCTTTTCGAGCGGTGTCTTCTCCGAGAAGAAGGTCTCCACGAACTCGAGCGCGTCGGAAGTCATGGCGCGCGCAGCCTCCGTGCGGCCGTGCAAGAAGCGCTTGGTGAGCACAGGCTCGTAGATGCAGGGCGCGCTGCCGTACTGGAAGTAGTAGGCGGCCACGAAGGCCATCTGCACGAAAGCGTCCGGACTCATGTTGTGCTGAGTGATGAACAGCTTGCCGAACGCCGTGAACTCGAGCACCTTGACCTCGTTTTGCAGCATCAGGTCCGTGAGCTGCGCCTCGGCGAATTTGATGCCCTCCTGCAGCTCGCGGTCCAGCTCCCACTCGAGCTTGTGCGGCTGCACGCGCGGACGAGCCGGCGTGTCGGGCGGGCTCAGCTGCGGCGCGCGGTACGACGCCTCCAGGAACGCGTAATTGCCTGCGCGGATCGTCTGGGCGAAGCGGATGATGGTGTCCGTGAACACGTCCGACACGAAGCGCAGCACCGTGTGGCCATCGACGAACGCGTGCTCGAAGTTGCACCCGGCCACGCCGTTTTCGCACACGATGAGCTGCAGCTTGTCGTACCAGCGGTTCATGCACGTGCCCGTCTGCACGCCGTCCTTGGTGATGCTGTAGGTGCCGTGCAGCGCCGTGGCTGCAAACGCTGCAGCGTCCGGAGGCGACGTGGTGTCCAGGCAAACGAGGAACAGCGCGCGATCGATGACGGCCAGCGTGTCCTTGTTCTGGGCGTGCAGCTTGGCGCGCAGGCTGGCCCACGTGGCGCGACGCTCCGTGGTGAGCACGCCGACCGCGTTGGACGCGGCCGCGACGTCGTCGGCCTCGAGCGCGTCCTCGCGGATGGCCTTGAGGTTGGCCAGCAGCTCGCGCTCCGTGATGGCCGTGACGCCGTCCTCCCAGATGACGTCGAACCAGTAGAACTGGTTGCGGCAGACCACCACGACGTGCTTGGACAGCTCGTCCACCATGACGTCGTCGGCGCCGGCCGAGGGCACGCGCGCACAGCCGAAGAGGCGCTTGTACTGGTGCATGCAGAGCGCCATGTTGCCGCGCCACATGTCGGGCTCGAGCGTGCCGCGGCGCAGCGCGTTGACGAACTTCAAGGCCCCCAGGACCAGGGACGCGGCGCGCGAGAGCTGGTTGTTGCGCGAGGGCGTGGGGTCGTCCTCCAGCACGAAGAAGGGGTTGACGTTGAGCACGACGGAGCTGCGGTGGTTGAGGTAGGCCTCGTACCAGAAGTCCTCGATGTACGATACCTTGTCCTTCTCGTAGTCGAGCAGCTGCCGGTGCAGCCGCGGGCCGTCGCTGGCCAGGAACTGCCGGACGCTGCGCTCGGTCTGCGCGTGCTCCGCGGGCGTCTGCAGCGCCTTGACGGACGCCAGGAAGCGCTGGCACGTGCCCTCCAGGTCGGGGATCGGCAGCTTGGGCAGCGCCGTCTGGTGGCGGTACGTGGCCGACTCGTCGTCCGCGGGCGGGCGCCAGGCGGCGGCGGGCGACGCGCCGCTGCTGCTCGCGTCGTTGGCCACCATGGCGGGTGGTGACGGGGGAGAAACTGGCGGTGACTTGCGCGCTGGAGCGCAAATTCGGGAATGAATCGCATTTCGGCTGTCAAAGCTCAAGCGAAATGGCTACACCGTTTGGCACTTCAACATTGTGTTGCGTGGGATTGCCGACCCTTGCCGATTCGATCGTCAAAGAATGATCGATTTGGACAAGTTACTTAGCGACCGTTGGCGTGGCATCGCGATCAGTGCGTGTGCTCTGGCTGTGGCGGGAGCTTTGCCTGCTAATGGCGTCGTGTCGCTGCGTCAAGTAGTTGCTTTACAGGGCTAGCACTGAGGGGTAGTCTCCGTCCGAAGCTCAAGCGAGTTCTGCTGCTGAGCCAGACGCGGTGACATTGGGAGATACTTTGAGCGAGGACGTTGCACCGGCAAAGGCCCGAGGCGAGATGGGACGTGGCGCTGAGGACTGAGCTTGGGATCTGTTTGTTGTTTTATTCTGCAATCCGGTGGAGGTTGAAGGCCCGACATCGACAACCAAGGGGATGGCGACGCCCGACACTCGCAACGACTTTGTGAACGAGCTGGGGCACGTTCAATGGGCGCAGGTGCCGCTGAACGCCGCGCTGGACAAGCTCAAGACGTCCCGCGAGGGGCTGACGTCCGATGAGGCCGAGAAGCGCCTGGCCGAGTACGGCCCGAACAAGCTGCCGGAGGAGAAGGTGA